>JAOWBL010049340.1:8234-20057 GCA_028564865.1 Zenarchopterus dispar | reverse complement strand
AAATTTGAATTCAAACCAAATAAAAATCAAAAGGACCATTTAGAGTCTTTCACACAAAACCGTGTGATCACTGAACCGCTCTGTAAGCTTATCAGCAAACTGCAGCACACAAGTGTTTTTATGCATCGCAAAGATGGCGCTTTAAATAAGAGTTTCAGTGTGACTGTGCACGTCACATTCAACGATGGAGGTGGCACAAGCCGAAGCGAAACCTTTCAAAAATGGGAGAAAGTTTAAAGAAGAGGAAAAGAATAGAATACGTCTCCCTCACAAGCATCAACAGTTTCTATGCCATGCACAGCAGACACACACACACACACACACACTCAAGTTGCAGAAGTTGGTTTACATGCATTAGTGTGTGTGGGGCGCGTGTGAACGCTCATGCATGTTTTTGCCTCTGAGGGCCGGAGACATTTTTAGTAACAGGAAGAAAGTCTTTATGTTGTCGTCTAGAACTGCACTCCTCCCTCCATCTCTCACTCTGCACATTTCCTGACATATTCAAATGTTTGCTTTTGAACACAAATGTAGTAAAATTATACACAAAGATATTTCTTAAAACTGAATAATAAAAGGAATTCAGAGTAACCAATACTACCTGATCTGAGGTGACTTAAAACTAATTTCAAGTACTTTTTATAAATCATTCACATCTGCATCTGTTTTCTGAGGTGTGAGTAGTTCAGAACTCACTTATACTTCACTACGACTAAAACATCCACCTTTGATCGGCTCTGACTTGAATGAATAGTTTGAATTTTTACTGCTGAGCTCATTGAGGAAGTGTGGATTTATAGTTAAAGTTATGTCAGTGAGCCTTGCAAGTAAAAGCCTTGTTATTTCTTTGTTTTCACTTGCATCTTCTGAAGTGACGCAATATTTTTCCACCGATCATTAAAAAAAAAAGATATTTACGCAAGTTTATGCATTTCATCACACTTATGTCAAAATCACAATAAGACGAGCTCACTAGGCAGTCACAGCACCGTCAGGGACAAACTCATCACGTGCATTTGCAGAGTTACGTCCCCAGAACAAAAAGCAGCCTCGTAAATGAGCGAGATCTGGTTGTTTTACATACCCAGAACCTCGACACGCATCCGACAGGTTCTTCCTGAACGCTTCTGAGAAGCATTTGACACGTAAAATTTGTATCCACCTGAACTTTAACTGACGTGGTAGTGCAGGGACATCAAAGTTGTAGCTTGTTTTGCAGAAAGAAGAAGAAGAAAAAAAGGGTGCCTTCCCACTAGACAGTTTTAGGTGTCATTTGCTGACATGTGGGTGGGAAATCAGCAGAACATTGGGACTCAAGGTGGGGGGTTTGAACACAACATGCATCATATACCACAATTCAGCAGCAAGAGACCTTTTGCTCAGCTTCTTCTCCCACCCACATGTGCTAATCCACTCCTTTATGAACACTGTCTTTTTTCGTTTGTGCACTAAACAAAAAATAGCACAAACAAATATTGCACCACATCCACCAAATAAATCAGCCGTTTTGCATGCGGTTGCGCCTCATTTCTCGCTTGTACTTTGTTGATAAAATGTGGTTTCACAGACCAGTCAGGTGACCGAGTTACTGTCAGATCCTGTAGAGTGTGACTGATCCGTCTGATCGCAGACTTAATATAAAAACAGCCAAATGACTTCAAGAGTCCTCTTTAAAAACAGCAAGTCATGTATCCAAACAGACCAAGAGACTCTGAAAAATTGATGAAACTTGCCCAGTCACCAACTCCAGACGCGGGGAGACATCCGAGTGGATAAGGCGACAGATAAAATGCTCAATCCTGAGCTTGTCAGTGCATTCATTGATCTCCACCCTCAAACTGACAAAAGTCAAGATCCATTTGAGCAACAAGAAATCCACCCGAAGGGGTGAAAAATAACTTCCAGCAGCGGCCAGTTGAAGCTATGCATCAGGACAGGTTCTGGATGTGCAAAAATGAATCCATTTATTACCTTTTTTTTTTAAAAAAACATCTTGGGAGCCAAAAGACCAGTTTGTCTGCAACAATAATATAACTTCTCATGAGCTTACCTCTAAATCCCCCAAAACAAGTCAATATTACAAAGGTATTAGTGTCAAACCTGCCAACGGCTGACAGGATAAATAAATAGGATGTGTTCTAATTATTTATTTGCCTTTTCCTATTATGATCTATTTAAAAATATATATATATATTTTTATTTCTGTCTTATATTTCTTTTATGCTTTTTACTTTTTAACTCCAGTGTTGACTCAGTGCGAGCCCTCTGCATTGAAGGTGCTGTTGACTCCGGCTGCCATGGCGACACCCCAAGGTCCACTCGTCCCTGGGTTGTGGTTGAGTCCATTTATCCATCCAACAGTGGTGGTGTTTGGTACTCTATCCCACCCAGGTGTGGGTTGTGTTTTTACTGTTAAAGCGCTTTGTGCTACATTTTGTATGAAAAATGCTATATAAATAAAGTTTGATTTAATTTTGATTTGATCCACAGTGATCACATAAAAACTTTCAAAGTTTAGATCCCGCTATGTGTTGTGACAGAAGACAGGAATTTTATAAATGTATTCAACTATGGAAATAGTACAATAAATAGCAGTAAAATGACTAAAGATGTGCCAAATTTCACAACAGCAGCTGTAATCATGTGGATCTGGGCAGTTAAACCTACGGGACTAACAGCCCGTAATTACTTGCTTCTCTCACAACTAGGCGTCCCCCCCTTTAACGACTTTCAGACCACAAATCCTCATCATGTTGAAGCAAAAACAAGGCAAAACAAAAAAAAAAAAACATTTGCAGATAAGTGAACAAGCACATAGATGCCCAGTGTTGCCTAACCGAGCTCCAGGGTTGCACGCAGGAAAACATAAGTAGAAATAGCTACGTCCTGACACACTTTTTCCAAACCACACTCTTGCAGCTATCCCAAAATACATAGTGGTTTCCTGAAGGATATTTTAGGGAACAGAGGCCAGACAACAAACAGACGACCCGAGTCGTTAACTTATATGGTCACGAGAAGCAGAATTCATCGACCTTTACAAGAGAAAAACAGCTGAGACTCTGTTTTAGATATACAATACAGACACCATCAGCTTTTAATAGAAATACTGACAGTAGAAAACGTCTGTCAGAAGGAAGGCTGTAGTCACACACGGACACAAAGCTTTCAAACAAGTTGAGACCATCTGCAGCCTTGAGGCGAGCCAAATCTGACCAGCAGTGTGTCTGAACTGACCCATTTACAGAGAGCGCGGTCAAGTTAGACAGTATTCATTATGTAGGCCACGGTTTATACCAGGGCTCAAGCTCATGACAAGAGTGTAGACGTGTGCATGTGATCTTCATGCTTCCAACAATAGGGGGGGGAAGGAAAAAAAAAAAAAAAGAGGGAAAGAAATAAGGGCTGATCTTCTACACTGTCAAATTGTATCAAAAATGCATTTTCAATATAAAAAAATACAAACAGAACTGAAAATTCTATCAAAAATGATGTGGCTAAAAGTGTCTGAAGCAAACAGCATGAGTTTATTATTCAAACTTTTAGTTTAATATTTTATCTGGGCACCAACGCTGGCAGATACTGAAATATGCATTAATCCAAGTGTTTCAAAGGAGAGCTACAAAAGTGAAAAGGCCACGTAGCTGTACTCAGATCAGCCGTCACAGATGTTAAGCGCGCTGTCTTTTTGGTATTTTCCAGCAACAAATCCAGAAACTCCACCACAGCTAAATAAGTGCCAAGAGAGAGGGCGTGCAGTGTTAGAGCGTCGAGTGGAAAGTGGGTGTGTCTGTGGAGGTGATGGGAAGGATTTGTTACAGCCGCTCTCAACATTTTATATAATTGGTTATACAACCTGGCACCCTGAGATGCTGCTTTTCCTCCAAGACTGACGGACACACTTGAACGTCCAATTTCCATGATAAAATGATTGTTAGTTTCAAAAAAACCACGTCCACTTTGCACACGACTCCAGGTTGTTAAAGCATCTCAGCTGTGAAGCTCAGACTGAGTTTTAACTCGGGAAATGACCGGTCAGAGATACGCTCACTTCATGGAAACTGATCAGAAAGAGAGAATTTTCCCTCTACTTTTCCCAACTTATTAACCAAATTAACTCAGATTTGATTCCACCTCAGCTAATTACTGTCCTCTGGGGAACTGAGATGCAAAGTTGTTTTATGAAATAAATAAAAGCTTCCCGAAGGGATTTGAAGAAGATAAGTGTGAGGATTTTGACTTAATCAAATATTATCACACTAAACCCTTCAGATGACTTTCTGCCTCCAGCATCAGTTTTTATGACCTCTGGAGCCTCTCCGTGGATTAAAACTTGTCACAGTTTCTTCGATAATGCCGTTGGTTAAGTGGAGCATAGGAAAAACAAATTAAGGTCAGCTGATGCAGTGTAGGTTTCCTGAGCCTGGTGATCTGAAACAGTATACGTTCTCTTATCCGTCCATCAAACTGCCACCGCATCAGCAGTTTTACATGCTGGACTTCAAAATTAGACTCTAATGTGACTTTTTTTTTTTTTTTTTTTTAAAGACATGAGTGATTAAGTGACAAGTTTTATATTTTATACGAGTCGAGAAGCGTTTGAGAGCATGAGTAATATGTCATTACCTTTGGCCAGCATTCAGTCAGTGCTAATTCTGTTTCACACGTATGCTTGGAAGGTGAAAACAGCGATGTTAATTTCTGCCTGGTGTTAGATAAAATAAAACAGAAGTAAGAGTCAAACAAGCCTCATGAGGCACCGATCTCTACCAGAGCTGGATAAAAGACACTTTTGCTTCGTTTTATTATTATTATTATTATTATTACCAGCTCAATATTTAAAAAAAAAAAAAAAAAGCTTTGTTTTCCATCCATCTAATTGAAAATACAAATGAATAACAGTGTCCTTTGTCTCTGGAATGTCTCTTGAAAACATGAGCGCAGGAGGAGGCCTGCTTCACGAGCCCAGTAACTCGTGACTGTAACACCAGCTGCTCTCCCATCTATCTGGGCTCTCCATGTTTCATGAGAACAGGTTACCTCTCCACGCTGGGTGAAGCCATTCATACGTGTGTGTTTTACCAAGTGTGCGAGTGAGTTTGCATGCTTACAGGAAACACGAGCCTGTTGAAAAAGATGATGAAAGGTCAAAACACAGCGATTCAGAGTCTGTGAGAAGCAAAATGTGTGGAGGGGGAAGTTTTGTTTTGTTTACATTTAACTGACTAGTGTCAATAACAAACATTTTTTTTCTGCTCCAGCCCCAAGAAAGAAGTAGTAAAGCCCGACTTATACTTGCACGTTGCAGCACAGAGTACACACAGCACCTATGCCATTATTGGTGTTTACACTCGTGTTGTTGTTTCCGTCACTCTGTAATCCCACTATCAACCTCTAGGTGGCAGTGAATGTTCTTTTCTAGTTCGCAGTGCAGTTTCCATTTGTTTACTTCCTGTATAAAGCTCAGCGATAACGGACCAACTAAAGTATATTTTATGCGAGTTGGAGCTGAAAATGCTGATTATCAGTCTTTTATAGATGCTGGAGGAAACAACGTTTTACCTGACGAAAAAGAAGAAATAGCGTTAAAAAAAAAAAAAAAAAAGAACAAATCAACCAATTACGTTTTGGCATCGACACGATGCATAGTCAAACATTTTTTGCGATGCACGTCAGGCATTGCGACACTGTTAATTGGACAGAGAATAATAAGTTAGGCCTAAAGGGTCCGAGATAAGATGTTGGATCTACGCATAAATCTTCAGTATGAACTTATATCGTCCACATAGTTGGTCCAATTGAATTCGAATGCCAATTAAGTGGAAAAATATTTTTGAAGTCAATTCAAATTTGAAGCTGTTTTTCACCAAACAGGATATCCTCAGACACGCCTCGTTTCTGGGGATGACGAGGTGAGTTTCATCTTGGTTGATCCCTGTGCTTTCATTGTTAAAAACCTGTTTAGTTTCTATATCAAATCTACAGAGTATCGAAGATGGTGGTGGTTCCCACTTGTCCCTTGTTCTCTGTACTTGCTTTGCTATAAAAAGATTTGCATCTTTCGGGAATGAGAACAGGTTTACAAGTTTACTCGAACAACTCCAACACCCAGCCAACACTCAACGTTTTGGCATTTCTTCACTGATATGGAAACTTAACAGCTTTTTAACAAATGAAAACACACGGCTCAACCAAGATGAAACTCACCTTGACGTCATATCCAGAAACGAGGCGTGTCTCAGGGCATTCAGTTAGCGCTAAATTCATACTGTATATTTATAGTTCCAACATCTCGTCATGGACCCTTTAGGACTGAGGCTGCAAACTTATCAGTATTTTACGCAGTGATAACTCTCACTGCATGTCTCAATCAGCTTTCCTGCACAACTTAAAACCTTTCCCACTCCTACAATCATTCTTTTCTGCTTGAAAAAAATCCAATACATTTAGCCAAACAAGATGATCCAGTCCTGTGTAAAGGCATGAATAAAGGGTGTTTTTTTAAAGTTAAGGGAAAATTCTCACCATTTGCTTTGGACCGCACAAACCTTTTCACAGCTTTTATAACTATAAGAAAGTTCCCTTCTGTTTGGTCCGCACACCACAGAAACTGCAGCCAATTGCAGTTTATGCAACTATTTTTTAAACTTCTGTTTCAGAGTAGCAGCTTTCCTTGGATGAGAAAAACCACCTGTTATGTAACTGTAAGGTGACTGGTCCAGACAACTTAAATGTACAATTTCTCACTCAACACTGAAATCACAGCTACAAAGAACTTAACATAGATGTACTAAACAGCAACCATAAATCAGTTTATATAAAAATCACTGTGTAATTAACAGGTAAACATAAAAAGGGCTTCCTGCTTTTCCACATCATTCATCTTTTCCTAGAAGTCAAGATACTGGAGGAGTCAAGTCACTGATCTCGAATGTTTTGTCAAATTTGTTTTCACAGTATAAAAATATAAGAAAAACATAAGACAAAAGAGAAACAGTTTTATGTAAAGTATGAGTGAAAATGTCACACAGAAACTGGGTCTGAAACTATTTCTCTCACAGGAAGTCGTTAGCCACAAATGAACTGAAAGACGCACATACGTACTCTGCTGACACTGACTGCAGATCAACTTTATGCTCTAGTCTGCACACATGGACTAAAAAAACCAAAAAAAAAAAAAAAAAAAACCCAAAAAAACACACACACTTTTTCCTTGTAATTTGGACTTCTCTAAATAGGGAAGTATTGCTTTAGTTCAGTTACAGGTTTTCTTGTTTTCAGAAAAAGTGCAACATCAAAAGCAACAGGGTTTAAAAGATTAATGCAGAAAATGAACAAACTACATGTATGAAGTTTGGATTTGGAGGCTACAAAAAGGTCGACTTGAAAGGCATTCATAGTCACACACACGACTCACCTCTGGTCTGGCCGTGTAGATGACTGATGTGTCCTCACAGCCAAATGATGGCAGGAACTGGTGGACATTTTGGGGAGAGAAAAAAAAAAAAAGCAGAGAGAGAGTTTAGAGCATGATGCACACTGCTGTTGCTGGTTTGAATCGGACATACTGAAAAAAACAAAACAAAACAAAACCCCACTTTAAATTCATCCTTTGAGACCTGGCTAACATAATGAAACTGCATGAACAAATGTGTACATTTCTGAGATTCAAACACACAGAAACAGAGAAGCTCAATCCACACACACTTTACACTCTTAGAAACTATCATGATTAAAGATTAAAAAAAAGAAAAAAAAATCTAAATAGTTAAACCAGCTATGAGACTCCAGGAGACTAACCACCATCATTAACTTCTCTCTCTCATCATCATAAACATCAACATGCCGTCTTTATTTGGTTTAATCATCCCTCAGAGTGGGCTTCTTCATATGAAACCCAACACTGGAAGTTAATTTATAAGATATATAATTTTACTGTCTGCATTCTAAGATTTTAGACAAAAACAAGGAAGAAAAAAAAAAAGAAAAAAAAAAGAGCTTGACGTTTTAGTGCGAGATTGCTAGAATTGCACATAATTTCAATGAATCCTGCAAATCTTCTGTTTATGATGTGGGGACTTCCAGCACTGTATTTAATCATGTTTAGTCAACATCCTCAAAAGCATTGAAATATGAACTACTTCAATTTGGTTTAAATAGACTTCACATGTCTACTATACGAAAAGGCACTGGCTGCTGTTGCAGAACCGCTGTGAAACATGTAGAGAGGTTTTTATTGATTTTAACGTGAATGCATCGACTTGGCTCGAGCATCCAGAGCTGCAGTTCTGCAGCATCAGGAAGCAGCATGACAGAGAGGCCGAGGGCAAGATGGTCAAGATGGCAGTGGGCGTTAGCTCAGCTGTGTTGACAATATGGAGAAAAGAGGTTAAAGTGGTGTCAAAGTAGAAGACATGTTCCTCTCGCTGTAAAAAAAACAAAAACCACGACATGAAAAAAGCTGATGCTTCATCTACACATTCAGTTTGGTTGAAATCATCTCAGCTCTCTGCATCTTGATCTGGTCTCAGTTAGCTCTTTGGATTTACGTTCCACACAAAAACAATTATGCCACAATCCGAACCATTAAAGAAGATTACGTCACTGCCAAAGACAAGCAGATCCCATTGGGGCGTATGCTGTTGCATCACGTTGAGCTCACGGGGCAGAAACTCAAAAAAAACACACAGCTATAAAAGCCTGCAAAGCTGACAGCTGGTTTGGTGTTGAATTATGTAGCAGTGACCTCCACAGTTATCAAGCTATGTTTGCTTGTGAATGATGGATGCAAAAAACACAGAAAATCCTGCATTCCTAAAAATGATGCAACAGGCAAAAATGATTTAGATCACTGTAAATATTCAGAGAAAGCTCCTTTGTTGGAGAAAAGAAATAAAACATGATCTAGAAAAGTAAAATTAGAAAAGCATGATATTTGTGATCAAGCTCACAAGGAGCATTGTCTAACATAAACACAAAAAGTTCACCTTAAGGGTACTGGTAACAGTAAAGTGATCACCAAAAACAAAAAAAGAAGCATGAGTTGAATGTGTATCAAATTGAAATGAAAAACAGAGCCATAAATCTAACTAACAAGAAAATCTCAAGGATTCATGCCAAAATGACTGAAACCTGCTTTGCACTGATGATTTCCAGCATTTTCCATGATCATAGCTCTCCTCTGGACTCATGTAAAGATAGTCTTCTGTTTGACATCTTTGTTGGGATTATGTTGATTTACAGCGACAGGAGTGGAACGAATTGCAGCATTATCGTTCTTAGTGAGTCTGTATAGTTTCTGGTGGAGGCCCACCCAACTTTAACATGAGTGGAGCTTCACTTAAGGAGCACAATCAATAACACTCTAGGCCATGGCAGCTGTCATCACTGTTTTATGCAACTCATAAGTACACCAGCAGAAGATGGTCACCACAAATCAACTCAAGACTACAAATAGTTCAGCATTTGTTCAACTGTTGTCCCTAAACAATAAACTAAATGGTAATGCAACTATTTTTAGCAGGAAAGGTCCAGAGCTGAAATTCTCCTGGTGTGGACGTCATACACTGCTGGTTCAGATAAATTTAAGAAAATGTGTCTGATCACCAACAGCTCCACATACTTTAAAACATGTCTAATAAAAAGCATAACACCTCATAGAAACTTTTACATTTTTTGAGATACTTTTCAGCAAGCACAACGGACATGGCAAGCAAAAATACCCCCTCCCTCCAAAAAAGGAGAATATATATGTTATTAAAATTATATCTTAAGCCTTGAAAATCTCAAGTTCTATCTTACCTGGTAGAGGTAGTCCTCAGAGTCAAGTTAATGCACTGAGTAACATGGAGCTATAATGCAAATAAAGCCATAATGTAAAATATCCAGCGGAGCCTGAGTACAAACTTGACAGACTGTCTTGAAACAGTTTTTAAATTATTTTAATCTAAAGCATGTCATTACAAATAGTTGTGTATGGTTTATGGTGTTATTTGATGTGCAATGATTGTACCGAGCAGATTACCATCTTCCCATGCAAGATCAGCAGAGCCCTGTTCTTGGCTTGTTCTTACTTTATGATAGAAGATTCAGATTTAATTGGATGAAAGTCTTCATGTGAAGATCGTTGTACCACCATCAGTCAAGACCACACTCCAAAGAGAATATTCAACATCTCTCAACGGTGGTCCTCTGGACAGCGTTACCAAACTTACCTCGTGGTATAAAGGTAGTTGTGACTGGCCTGATATAACTGGAGTGGGGCCAAATACTTTGTGCCACGCCAAATGAAAAAGTAGTTTTCAAGTTAGGTATTAACAGCACCAACTAAGCTGGTGACACAAAACGTACTTAATTTTATTTTCTTCCTCTTGATTACATTCCCTCCCTACGGGGCCACCATTCTGCAGCTGTAACATGAAGTGATGTGGCAGTCTAGTGTGTGATGTAACTACACTGCGGCTGATGATGTAACCGGCTCTGCAGGCTGACAGAAGCCGGACAACACAAAAGGTAATGCAGCATCACCTACGAGCTCCTCAAACAGACAAAAAGGGAACGGGACAGAAAGGAAGAGGGGGGGGGACAACGGACGAACAGAAGTCACAGTAGTGTGCAGACACTCAAGGTCACTCAAGCAGTCATGCTCCATCATCACACAAAAAAAAACACCACAATGCACAGATTGACACCCAGTCCAGTGCCACTGCTGACTGACAAGTAATACTGGCTTCGCAGGTGATCAGTTACTGTCTCCAAGGCACCCGCTCTCTGTAGCTGTGGTGCCGTCCACTAAACGTTTAAATATAGTGTGAATGAGGAGTGTGCTGAAATACCCACGTCTGTGCACACCAGCTGGGTGCAACTCTGCATGCATGCAAGATGCTGCAAGAAAGATATCCTCGCTCCGCTCTTGCTTCTATCAACAAGTGATAAACATACAAATGTTTTGCAAACTTTTGTTAAGTGTTAAGAAGCCACAGTCTCTTGTGCAGAAGTAGCAAGCTCAAGAGTGTCAAATGGGACGTTATACACCATTTAAAAATATCTCTGATAATCTTGCAGCACTTTTTTAAACTTCAGGTGCTTCCCTGAATAAACGAATCACTCATCTGCCAGGTATATACAACTTTAATAATGACAGACACATGCAATTTACCACTGGCATCTAAGGGATTCAAATAAGAAGTCGAAAGCAAATCAGATGTTTCCTGCAGTGTTGTTACATGGCAGTGACATGCTATAATTGTGTTTCCAGTAACATACCTGACTGCTTACGTCTGAAACTAGGTTGAATTCTTGGCCACTGTTCAAAAGCAGTCAGGTCTACTATCTGCAGCAGCAGGCCATCATTTCTGCTCCTGGCACCGTTTTGTAAGAGGATTCACAAGACGTAACCTGTGATCCGCCTGGTTTCCTCAGCTTTTATGGGTGTAAAAATATCTCCTAAAAATCAAACATTTTATTTAAAATATGCTTAACTTTAAATCAGCTTGCCCAGGGTGGTGGAGAGGGTTCATCTAGAGGACGAGCTGGAGTGAACAGGTGAAAATCTGGGTGAAGGATGACAGTGTTAGGCACACTGACTCAGTGGTGAACATGTTGGATAATCAGATGACCTGCCAAACTGAGTTAGAGCGCCTTTTGAAGCTGATCCCCCAAAGAGACACGAGGCAGGTTTATGAAACCAGCGCTGATGATAAAATACAGGCCAATTTACCATTTGTATTTACAGATTTTTGCTGATGTATAAAGATCTATACATACTCACTTCTAGTTAGACCAGAATAAATAAAATGACTGGGCAGCTGCAAGAAATTCGAC
>JAOWBL010049319.1:0-24566 GCA_028564865.1 Zenarchopterus dispar | reverse complement strand
ATATAAAAATAGATTTCTAACCTTCTACATGAGGACTTTAGACAACCTGCATGTGTCCACCATCACATTTGTGATGTATATAAATTCTTTGCACTGTTTATTCCAGCACTCCTTCACATTCATCTTCCATTCACTCATTTAAGGCAGAAGTTACTCATATCATACGCACTGCAAAACGAGCCCTTCTAAAAATAAGCTTAATATTCTTAAATCTTGTCAAAATGATCTTATTTTAAGCAAAAATATCTCTGCCAATGAGGTAAGAAAATTTCCTTGGCTAGAATCATTAAAACTAGCTAAATATTCTTCTTACTTTCTTGAAACAAGGCATTTTTACTTTCTGAGAAATTAGTTTGTGTAGTTTCTCTTCGGATGTCTCTCACGTGCCACGCTTTCTGCCACTCTCAAAATCCCACTTCCTCCCCAGCTTCCCCCTGTAGGCTCCGAACCTACGGATTAAGTTATATTCATCAGCCTAATATCTCCACATATGCCGAATAAGTGGGGACTGATTATGTCAGAGCCTCAGGTGCCAACACTCAGGTGTTTAATCAGTAAGACAGCACGTAAAGTCATCATTGCAAGTGTTGACTGACTGAAATGATGCCCCCACCATCGCCCTTAGTCATCTTAAAATGTTTTGGATTTACCTGTTTTCTTTGTGTAAAAGTACACCATGCAATGTATTTTTTAAGTATAGCACAGTGTTTGGTTTGTCACTCGAAGATAACAAACAATAAAACAAACTCCTCATTACTAGTTTTGCTTGATAAAAGCAATATTATTACTTTACTTTTTTCTACTCCATAAAAAGAGTAAATAGTTAAATTACTTTCTGTTGGATTATGTGAAAGTGGTAACTGCGTTCTTTGTCGTTGTTTGCCTTCAGAGTGTATGTGCACCTGTGAAAGAGCAGATAAACCACTATCTGCAAAAGATTAGTACCTGCAAAATTTATTTATCTTGTTATAATGATTATTATGAGAGCAAATCTTTACAGTTATGGTTATCATTGTGATAATGACTCTTTCTAAAGGTAACATAATAAGACTTCAGGCTTGAAAACAAGTATAGTTATTTCCTACAGTCATAAAGCTGTGAAAGCTACTGGCAGTTTGTGGAGCATACCTCTGGTCAGGGAAGAGAAAAAAAAAAGGTCGTCATCATCATCATATGCCTTGTCCTAATCCTCAGATGGTCAAAATCAACAATCTGCTGCATTTTAAATGCCTTTGCAAAGTTTGATGCTTTATCTCTTTCAGTGGGTGTCACTTTCCCAGAAAACCCAGAAGAAGAATTGATCCGTCCTATCTCTGCACCGACTTACATCATGCTGTAAGTTTTATTCCCTCTGATGCATATGAAGTCCACAGCACCTTTCTCATGGCACAAACCTGTTAAGATAATGCCGCAATGTTCTGAGAGAAGTTTATTTATGTATTTAGCATTCTGTTGTAGAGTCTTAGTCGTGGAAAAATAATCGTGATTTTAACATATTATGTACATGCGGAAGTAATGTTCTTCTCATCTTTCTTCCTAAAAATCCTAATAACAATGGCCATAATTTCAACTGGTAAATGTTAGTATTCCCAGTAAGCAGTAATATTATTATAAAAAAAAAAATTCATAAATATTTGCACAAGTCACAACTGGAATAAATAATATTATACAGTAATGTGTTACTAGATAATTGCTAGTCATGATAATTCTTTCCTCTTCAGCAGAAAGTATTAGTCTGGTTGCTCAGGATTTGGATGTCAGAGGTTGTACCAACAGATGCAGAAGATGCGTCTGGTCATGCTACGCCAAACGCATAACTGCTCAGCACAGCCAGCAGAATACAACAATAGCACTAGCTGCTTTCATGCTCAGGTACTATAAATCTGTTGGCTGTATTCATAATAACACATCAGAGACCAAACCAGTATATCTAAGTTAAAAAAAAACAAACAAAAACTTGACATGTTAGTTTTAATGTTTACACTAAAGCATTAAAGGCAACATCTTGTCCTCTATTTTCACAAGATGACACATTACTTGATATCTCAATGACATTTCTTCAAGATTCTTTAGTCACAATAACAGGATTACAGTAACCAGGCTCTCGTGGCTGTGTTCATAGTGGCCACTTTTAGGGGACGAAGTGAGCAGCTAGACCCAATCCACCTTTTTCTTTCATATGGATGGAGATTTGTCCATCCATATGAAAGACTGAACTTAAACGACACTCAAAGACACCTGAGAAGTCACACTAGTGCGCACAAGCAAGCTCACACTACACAAGTCTGAAGTGATAGAAAAACACTGGCCTGGTGATTTTTACTCTCAGACAGTTAGATGTTCCTCATCTTGACCAAACAGTTGTTCAAACTGTGTTCTGAAACTTATCAACTACCATAAAGTTAAAAACAACAGCAACATAACCAAAACATTGCTAATAATCTTTGACTTGCATCTGACTGAGTCTTGCAGTGGGACTGCAGTTGTCCACGAGTCTGTGTCCCACATTTCCACTGTGCTATAGTCTTATAAAGTGAATTAAGATGATGGGTTATGTACAGGACGCCGTGTTGCTCAGGATTTACTTATCTCCGATGAATCAGCATGATATGTCATGTGTTTCTAACCTATTTACCAAAGCATGACCCATGTAAGTAAATGAACTCCTGAGCAGGTGGAGCTGCGTGCACAAGAGCAGACAAGAGCATCGCTGCATACATTAAGATCTTAACTCTTTATCTAGCTTAGATCTTCAGGCAATTTCTAAAGCCCGATTTTAAAAAAAGGGTCTAATGTAACATTTAATCTAAATGAGCACTTTTTACTTTCATTTCAAATTTAGTCCTCTTCTCTTCCTCTTTGCTTTTGTCCCTTTTCTTTTACATCCTGCTTGTTTAATCATTTCCATCCACGAGGGTGTGATTTAAACATAAACCTCATTTTGAAAAAAATCCCGAGACACTCAGAGGTCCTGTCAGCTCAGCTCATCCAATCATCATTATACCTTCCAGTAGAACAAATCACTCCATTGTTATTGTTTAATAGTTGTTGTGTGTGTTTGTCTGAGTGTTTATGCATGTTTTAAATCCTCTCAGCTATTTCAAAAAAGTCAGTTTTCATTTTATGGGCCTCTGAGCGAAACCCTCCGTCTTAATTAAATAAATAAAATGACCCAATTTGTTTGGTATTTTCATTATGACGTCCATCTGTGTGCGCGTGTCGATCGTTTTCAGTAGTTTCAATATATAAATGCCACGCTGAATGCAGCTGAAATCTCAATGCCTTTCTTTGCTTCAATCAATCAACAAAAGCGCAGTGTTGCATGTTTTTTAGGAGAAGCATGAAGTGAAATTATTTTATGAGGCTTTTCCATCCAGTTTAAGAGAGTTAGTGCTCTTAACTGGAGAGCAGGTCTTTCTGTTTGTGCAGTTGTTTCTTGAGTCTTGTGGAAGGATTTGGAGTCATAATCTACTGTGGTGAAACAACGATCTCTGGTGGTAAGATTTATCAAACCTCTTTGCATAACAAATAGCCAGTGGCTATGCACAGCCACTCTTTACATCAAAAGTAAATGAGAGCTCAAAGAAGCCGGTTCTTCTAATGCAAACATTATAATTCCTTTCATGTTTGAAAACTCAGATCTCTAAAAGAGATTATTCAGTGAAACAAACAAACACAGTCGTTCCTCTTATGCAATTGTTCTGGTAGAGAGGCCTCTGCACTGGGCTGAACAGGCTGTTGTTTTGAACTCTCAGGCATCTTTGTTGGCTCGTCTTCTACAAACTCAACACAGAGTTTAGGATAACAGTTCCATATGTGACATTTTCAGTAACTGAAACAGATGCTCACGTCTGCTCTACCAATGAAAATAGAAGACGTGAGGGGTGGAAATGGAGGATGTGCCTTATGTGAACGAAGATCTGAAAAAGCTTTGTGTTTGTCCAACTAGTAACTAAATGAATGGAAAAAACAAAACAACAACAATAACAACATTGTTTTTGCTCAGAGTCTTGTGTTGTTCATCTGAGTTTGTATTTACCTACTTACCTAATTTTAAGACCTGCTGAAGAAAAGATCATTCTTTATTTTGTCTTTGCCTCAGGGTCTGGACCACTTGCTGTCAGACGGGAAATTGAATTTCCAAGATTACCAAAACATCCCACAGGATAATGTTGTTGAATTATGTTTATATATACACATGCACAGACAGACACAGGCAGACGGGTTGTTTTGTACTTTTCCAGCAGTCTGACTCCATTCTAGTCCATACATGTCTCATACTTGAAAAGCCTTCAACATCTTGAACCACAATGCTCTTTTTGAATATACAGAGCATATTGCATTGTTAGTGTTCAGTTACTGACGCTGATGCCAGTGTCTGCCTCACCAAAGGATTTGAGGCCTGGAAATGGAGGATACTTCTTACACATGTACAAATTTTGAAGGTCTGAAAAAGCTTCGTATTTGTCCAACAAATATCAAGATAAATGAATATAACAAACAAAACAAAACTGATTTTGTCCAAAGTCACGTGTTGTAATTTAAAGACCTGGTAAATACATATTTATTTCTATTTCCTTCTTAATAATCTTCAGTAATATTCTGAGACAACTCCAGCACTTTAATTTGAAGTCTGGCCATTTTCAAATATGAAAAGTCTTAAAGAAAAAAAAGAGGCAAGTTAATTTTTTTTTTTTTTTTTTTAAAAGTAACATTTTTTTTTTCTGCAGGATATGCAGGTACCTGGTACATTCATGCAGGCTTTACTTACCTTGTTTGGTGTGTTGGATTTCTCGTTACATAATGAAGTGTCAGTAAACAATCCCTAATTAGTGTGAGCTCATGCAAATTGTGGCAGAAGTTGTGAATAATACATCAAGCTCTGCCCCGCAACAGTTCAACTGACCCAGATTAGGTTCCCCCTCATTTATGAATTCAACACATCTTTTTTTCTCTGAAATCTCAAAGACTGCACACTGGAAGCTCTCGGGACATTTAATTCATGTGTTTTTTGAGAGCAAATCAAATTTGGAAAATGTGCCACAGAATGCTGACCTTAGAAACAAGAGCGCAAGCAGAAGACAAAGATAGTGCTGTTTTCCACTCTTGCTCCAGAGACGCTGTGATCTTTCCACATCTTGTGATTACAACTTGTGATCATTTGTGCAACTTGTGGACGAAGGCAAGGATTGGATCATGGGAGTCACAGAGAAAAAGTGGGATCGGGCACTTCCGAGATTGTGTCCTTATATCAATAAAATCGGTCCTGCACGCAGTATGTTGCACTCATTTTCTTTATATTTTGATATTTCAAATGACAGCTGATTGGAAGGATTATTAGTACATTTTCAACAACCGATGGTTTATTTGTTCTGTACATATATCATTTCTGTAGCTCATCTTATCTAACAATACCTGCCCTTGAATGTAATGATAAATGGCATAATTTCTCATTGGTTCATGACAGAATATAAAGGTCTCACAACACTGAACACAAAGTGCAGGGAACAAACATATGTCCATGCACACACACGTAGCTGCTAATCGACTGCCATGGATACCATTTGTTTGCGGTGTGATGTGGCTGGTTACATCACATCTTGGTTACAGGGAAAAGTGGGCTTTTCTGAGTATATCTGAATGGAAGTTGTTGAGATGAGCTTATGTTTTGGTGAACAATAGTGAGCAAGGACACAAACAAACAGAGAAAAAAATAAAACTCCAAAAAAAAGAAAAAAAAGCCTTCAAGAAATTTTACCTCTTAAACAAGCCTGTGAACAAAGATTTCTGATTGTTAGGAGGAAATTGTAATCGTTACAGTTACTTTTAAAGCGTGAGTGTAATCAAGGACACACATGATTAGAAAGGATTTGTCACTGAACAAATGGACACAGGTCAGAGGTAAAGAGTGCTCAGTATCGATCCTGATGGCCTTGCTTTCAGTCAAACTCCAGCCGTGGACCGTGGATGAGACAGAGCACAAGATAAGACATATCACAGAAAATCATCTCTAATGGCTCAGAGGAGGCTCACTTTTCAATTAACCCAAGCCTTACTGTCTTACAAAACACCAGCTCAGTAGCTGATCAGCAGAGCCACTCAAGACACACTTACACAAATTTGTAGCAAGACACACACAAACACTCACGAACACACACATGCGCTTGTTTCGCTTTCTTTGGGATGACTGCCTGCTGAATTTTTTTCTCAGATCTCTCAGCTGAACTTCCCGCCACAAGAACAGCTTCTTCCCGTCAGCCATCAGACTCATGAACAATAGTTAAATCACTCATAAAAAAGACTATTCTCCTGCTACTGTTTACACATGTATATATTGTAGATTTTCTTTCTCCTAAACTTCTTCGGTTATTTTATTTTAGTTGATTTATTTTGCCGATTCACATGTATTTATTTTTATTCTATTTTTACTGACATTATTCCATGTTTTTATCCGCACCATCGCATCAGAGCAATTTCCTAGTCTGTAAACCTGTTTACTGGCAATGGCAATAAAGTGATTCTGATTCTGATTCTGATTCTGATTCTGAACTCTAGACACCTCACCCTGACTAAAAGCTTTGGACCTTCAGCTGCACTCACCTGACTGTTAAGTTTGGTCGCATGTGAGTGTGGTATCAGATTTTAGAAAGCACACAGCAACGTGAAGTGTGAAATCATGACGTTATCTTTAGACTATTTTAACTACTTCCTATTTTATTTTTAAACTGCTTCATGTCAGTTCCTGTTTTACTTCCCACCTTTGTGAGTTTTTTTGTTTTTTTTTTAATCAGCAGCTTGCTGTGATCGGCTATGTTTTGTTAGACAGGAAGTTCTGTTGCATTGTGGCCATAACATCATGAACACCTATCTGATATTGAATAATTATTATTTAAAATTAAACAGGAAATTTTCACCGAGATCACTATCACTTACAGGAAAGTCCTGGTTGTATTCTGGCGGTACGCTACAGTTACAAATATATGCACTTAACACTGATAAAATTTATGAATAAAACAATCAGTCAAAGTGTGTTCATCTTAAAGGATCAGTGTTCAAATTCCACAAAATTACATTTATTTCATTCAGTGAAATCCAATTTTTCAATTTTGAGCAGTTCTGAAGCCAATTTCATTCAATGAGCTGCATGTTTGGCTGTTTTTTGTTTAGTTTTGTTTTCTTCCTAAATCTGTAGGAGTCCTACAAACTGAGAGCAGGAACAGAGCTCAAGAATGACATTTTTAGCTTCCTGAGTCGAGTTACTCCGAGTAATGAGGGAACATAGATGTGATGGGATCATTGTAAGAATGGTCAGCGTTGACGATTATGTTTAGAGAAGCCAAGCATCCAGAGCAAGCATACAAGCAGTGATGAGTACGGGATTTAGACTCAGCGATAAATCTCAGAGCCTTGTCAGGATGATAAAATACATCCAGTGCATGTACACCACAAGCATATGCATGCATGTAAATGACATAATCCTAATCCAACAGAAGAAGAATAAAAGATAATCAAAGAGGAAACTTAAAGCTCCCATATTATACCAATTTGAGCCTCAGTCATATTGATCAAGCAATGCGAGCTGTTTTACTTCGATTGGGACTCAGAAACTCTGTGGGTTTGTTAGTTTTGTGCAGCCTGGATAATGATTCAGGCACCTAGTTTGGTCCAGCCTCTACTCCCTGCTCACTCTGCTGTAATTGATTACCTCCCCAAACCAATCAGACATGTTACTGCCAGTTAAGTGCCACCGCCACAGAGATGATTGGAGGATAATTGTTTTTGAGCTGACTAGAGTCTAAGGAGGTGGAGTGGAGCTAACCCCATGTGAGAATAGATGCATGGGGTTTACAGGACCCGATCTAAATAACACAATTAATGCTTGAGTAAACAGATAGTCATCTGAAAAAAAGAAAAAAAAAGATCCTTACGCCTGATCCAAACTTTTACTTACTGCTAAATTATTTGTGCTCCTGAAAATTGGGCATATGACAGTTTAAGACAAATGTGAACCTTTGAAAGGCAGGAAAAGCTTAATGTGCACCCTTTAATTCTAATATAAAAACATCATTTCAGCTTGGGTTTTTGTACTATTTGCTGGTTGTGATGTGTTAAACAATGTCAGAGGCAGTTTGCAGCTCCCTTAGAGCCTGATTGTGTGTTTATGTAGAACAATAAAAATGAGAATTTACATCAAACACATTTTCTTCAAGTTTATTAAGATGTAAAATAATAAAAGAGGGCCAAAAATTGGTCGTTTTCTCATGCTGCCAAAAGAGCTTAGACCAGTGTGTGAACAAACAACAATTTTAGTCGCTTTTTCCAACAGTCCTCTTAATAGTGTAATTTTTTAGAGTATTAAAATTTCACCCTTTTAGTCTTATTTGTTTTCTGGTTTGCCCTTTTGTTTGCTCATTGTCCAGTCTCATCTGATCACCTGCATTGATTACACTGACTGATCCCAGGCTTGCAAGTTAAAACCTTGATCGACTCATCTTCTATGTAATTCTTATGATTTGGTGGATTTCTCACTTATTATTATTAATTTCTGTATCAGGATATGTTCAGTGTTTTTAAAATATGTATATTTTATGCTGTCAAAAAATAATTGTAAAAAATATGGTATCAAGTGAAAAGCGTGATTGCAATAAACATAAGGAGAAATAATTGGCTCCAGCGGACCCCCGTGACCCAGTAGATGGATTCAGTGGGTATAGAAAATGGATGGATGGCTAAGGACAAAGAAATATTAAAAAAACAACTAAATAAAACTGATATTAGAGAAAATTTATTTCCAAAAGGAGGTTAAAAAAGTAAGAGTTTCCGTTTTCTGTGATATTGCAGTTGTCTTTACTTTTTCCTACCTAAAAAGTAGATTTCTAGGGCCTGCGTAAGTGGACAAAATGACACCCCGCAGAGTTTTCATGGTAAGAAAAAAAACAACACAACACGAAGACTCGGATTCATACAATGTCTAGTCACGATGTTAAAATGTCCTCACTGTGCATCTGCAATACACTGACCCCTGAACTGGGTTTCCAGGGCGACGCCCGGTTTCCTTACCAAGCCTCTCACAAAACACATAAACACCTTTGTGTGTGGGACCAAAGGAAAACAAATTACAGCGTAGGGAAAAATAGGAAAAGAGATTGAAGCAAAAATGAAAGCTGCATTGAAGAAGACACAAAGAGAGCAGAAAAACAAGTCCTCACAGATTTAACAGCCTTCTGCTCTACTGACCCAATAAACTCTGACATCTACAAACAAGCCTTTCTTTAGTCTTGTCACACAGGCAGCTCACAAGCACATAACAAAAAAAGAACCCTCAACTTTTATATGTTGCCCTACATATGTGTTTTTATGAATGCTGAGGATGATGTAATGATTATAGCAATTAACTTTCATTGAAAATGATGAAAGGTCTGAGCAACAACAAAAGTCTGTCACAGCCAATTAGATTTGTTCTGAACAAAGTTTGCTTATTCAACAAGAAAAAGAGGAAACATTTGATATTATATTTTCCTCTTTACTTATTTCCTTTTAAATAATAAAATAAAAATAGAGACTTAACTATACTGGCTTTTGGAATTATGCCTTTTATGCATCATGGGCAAAGCTGTCTGTCAAAAGCTGTCGGTATAAAACATTTTATCCTTTAAAAGTGTCATACATCAAGAAACTGAGAAGATGTGCTACAAATGCATATACAGAAAAAAGAGACTTAACTATCTCATTAATTCTTATTGCTGTGTATACCCTTGAAGTGCCTGGTGATTGGAAAAGCTTTCAGATTATATGTTTTAACTGCTAAAGCTGCACAAACACCGAAAAATCATCAGAAATGTGAATTTCCAAAACTCTGTTAGAGTTAATGATCTGTGCTGTGCATTGATGATTAAGCTGTGAGCTTCATCAGAATAAAAGAGAACTGTATATACCTGACTGATGTATGTGATGTGAATCAGAAGCATGCAATTCCCTCTCCTACACAGTAACACATTTTAAAAATGTTATAAAGGCAGTCCATTAACTGCCATCTCTGCAAGCACCTAAATGCTCCCGATGCTCCTGGGAGTTGAATGTATGGATTGGTTATTGATTTTAGTGGAATAAATTGAATCTCTCAAGGCCAGCCACATGAGTAGGTGAATGATAATTGGGGAAAAAAAGGAGAAAAGAAAAGAAAAGATTTCTGTATTTTATTTAGTTTTCCTTTCCTTCTTCTATTTTACTTTCTTCGTGCACAGATTTCGACTCTGTTGGTTTTTTCCTGGCATTATCACTTCATAAGCCCTGCTGATGCACACATTTTTACCAAATTTGCATCGCTGCAACTTATCTTATCTCAAACCTCTCGGTTTATATTTTCTGCTGAATCTATATGGTGCTTTGATGCACCCACTCACAGAAGGATCAGGTTAGCACTATTTCAAAACCTTGTTGCTCTGAAGGCATTCCTCTATTTACAGCTCACAAAACTGCATCCAGCCCTGCAGTGATTAAACATATTCCTGTCATGCATGGTGAACGGTGGGATATGGAGACAAAAACAATTAGCATCAAGTTCTCGGTGCTCTTTGTGATGTCGCGCCTACATTGTTTGCCCAGGGCGCAGCTGCACACTCCTGGCTTGCCAATTAGGCCTACACATCCAGTTACTTACCCTGCTGATTTTCCAATTACACCTACATCGCCACAAACGCGACTGACTGTAATTAGGCCTGCACACACCCCGTGACTCACAGATGTTCGCATCTCAACCACAACTGGCGAGGTTTGTGTGTTTAACGTAAAGCCGTCGAACAACTGGGAAATCAAAATGAAGATGGAAAGATGTGTTTGGAAAAAAAAACATGCAATATGAAGTAAATATCCTCCACTCTTCCCACTGTTTATCTTTTGTGTTAATGAGGTGGAACTATACAACTAATAACTGAGAAGCAGCTGTCAAATGAGGTAGCATTCACAAAATAGGGTCTAAATTTTGTTTGATGAGATTAATTCAGCTCATTTTGATTTAATTTTACTATGAAAAGAACTGAATGAAATAATAATTTGAAGTAGAGACTCAGTATTATAAAGTAAGTATGAGTCAGTGTAAAAGGTTATAACTGCAGGCAAGAATGACTTCCTGTAGAGATTTGTATTGAAGGAAACCCAAAGAAGTCTCTATTTTTTAATCACTGTGTTGGGTGGAGGATATGCAGAGTTAATAAATGTCTTTTGCAATTTATGTAACATTCTTCTTTGTTCAGTCAACTCCAGGGACCCCAGAGCAGTCCTTAGCACACAGCCGACCTTCTTTGTTCAGTTTCTTTAATTCGCTGTCATTCAAACTGCAGGTTTTGCAACATGCTCATTGAAATTGTGCAACATTTTTCTTTTCTGCAATTGTTGAGTGACCCAAGTTTCCTTAAGAAGAAGAAGAAAATAAAAGAAGTTCAGTATGCTCTGTCTAACTATTACACACAGCTTCAGTGAGGTATGTCCAAACCCAGATATAATATTTGCAGTCCTCCATCACCTCCACCTCTTCTCCCGGGATGGAAATATTTTTGAACGTTTTTCTGGTTTTCCTAAAACTCAGAATCATACCCTTTGACTATCTGTCTTCTAGTTCTCTGTATTCAGCCCTCTTGTCCACCTCTGATCACCACCTAGATAAAGTCACCAGAGTGTTTCTGGAGTTGAGACTCAGAGTCGGATGTCTGTGCAGCATTAGGAGAGACATTGAGACTATGTATGGTTTGATGTGCTATTTAAGGTCTGGAGACTGTGAGGCTCATGGCAAAACTTTCTACTGTTTCCTTTACTCACAAAATGTTCCCCCACATTACTGGCCTAAAACGAAACAGAAGCTTCAAACAAAATCAGTCCATCCCTGTGCTTACCTGCTATATTCCTTTTTTTTTCTTGTGAATCATAACATAATTTAGTCATTGCAGCCAAAAAAATGAAAGTCTTTTGAGGTTAGAGGGAGACTTTATGGTTTTAATTTTTTCTTGCTCTCATACCAACATATCAAGGTTCTTCTTGTTTCTTGATATTTCAACTTGGCCTTCACTGTTTCTGTTGCTGCCATTTGTCTATTATATTTCAAGCTGAGGGAACAGCTACAGTACGGAAACATTATCTTCTTCCAGCCTTCTGCTCCTTTGTGGTTGTACTTTGGTTATTGAATTCTAATTTGCAGCTTTGAAGCAGTATTATGTTTATACCTGTACACACACACACACAAAACACACACACATACATATATATATGTGTGTGTGTGTATATATATATATATATATATATACACACACACACATATATATATGTATGTGTGTGTGTTTTGTGTGTGTGTGTGTACAGGTATAAACATAATACTGCTTCAAAGCTGCAAATTAGAATTCAATAACCAAAGTACAACCACAAAGGAGCAGAAGGCTGGAAGAAGATAATGTTTCCGTACTGTAGCTGTTCCCTCAGCTTGAAATATAATAGACAAATGGCAGCAACAGAAACAGTGAAGGCCAAGTTGAAATATCAAGAAACAAGAAGAACCTTGATATGTTGGTATGAGAGCAAGAAAAAATTAAAACCATAAAGTCTCCCTCTAACCTCAAAAGACTTTCATTTTTTTGGCTGCAATGACTAAATTATGTTATGATTCACAAGAAAAAAAAAGGAATATAGCAGGTAAGCACAGGGATGGACTGATTTTGTTTGAAGCTTCTGTTTCGTTTTAGGCCAGTAATGTGGGGGAACATTTTGTGAGTAAAGGAAACAGTAGAAAGTTTTGCCATGAGCCTCACAGTCTCCAGACCTTAAATAGCACATCAAACCATACATAGTCTCAATGTCTCTCCTAATGCTGCACAGACATCCGACTCTGAGTCTCAACTCCAGAAACACTCTGGTGACTTTATCTAGGTGGTGATCAGAGGTGGACAAGAGGGCTGAATACAGAGAACTAGAAGACAGATAGTCAAAGGGTATGATTCTGAGTTTTAGGAAAACCAGAAAAACGTTCAAAAATATTTCCATCCCGGGAGAAGAGGTGGAGGTGATGGAGGACTGCAAATATTATATCTGGGTTTGGACATACCTCACTGAAGCTGTGTGTAATAGTTAGACAGAGCATACTGAACTTCTTTTATTTTCTTCTTCTTCTTAAGGAAACTTGGGTCACTCAACAATTGCAGAAAAGAAAAATGTTGCACAATTTCAATGAGCATGTTGCAAAACCTGCAGTTTGAATGACAGCGAATTAAAGAAACTGAACAAAGAAGGTCGGCTGTGTGCTAAGGACTGCTCTGGGGTCCCTGGAGTTGACTGAACAAAGAAGAATGTTACATAAATTGCAAAAGACATTTATTAACTCTGCATATCCTCCACCCAACACAGTGATTAAAAAATAGAGACTTCTTTGGGTTTCCTTCAATACAAATCTCTACAGGAAGTCATTCTTGCCTGCAGTTATAACCTTTTACACTGACTCATACTTACTTTATAATACTGAGTCTCTACTTCAAATTATTATTTCATTCAGTTCTTTTCATAGTAAAATTAAATCAAAATGAGCTGAATTAATCTCATCAAACAAAATTTAGACCCTATTTTGTGAATGCTACCTCATTTGACAGCTGCTTCTCAGTTATTAGTTGTATAGTTCCACCTCATTAACACAAAAGATAAACAGTGGGAAGAGTGGAGGATATTTACTTCATATTGCATGTTTTTTTTTCCAAACACATCTTTCCATCTTCATTTTGATTTCCCAGTTGTTCGACGGCTTTACGTTAAACACACAAACCTCGCCAGTTGTGGTTGAGATGCGAACATCTGTGAGTCACGGGGTGTGTGCAGGCCTAATTACAGTCAGTCGCGTTTGTGGCGATGTAGGTGTAATTGGAAAATCAGCAGGGTAAGTAACTGGATGTGTAGGCCTAATTGGCAAGCCAGGAGTGTGCAGCTGCGCCCTGGGCAAACAATGTAGGCGCGACATCACAAAGAGCACCGAGAACTTGATGCTAATTGTTTTTGTCTCCATATCCCACCGTTCACCATGCATGACAGGAATATGTTTAATCACTGCAGGGCTGGATGCAGTTTTGTGAGCTGTAAATAGAGGAATGCCTTCAGAGCAACAAGGTTTTGAAATAGTGCTAACCTGATCCTTCTGTGAGTGGGTGCATCAAAGCACCATATAGATTCAGCAGAAAATATAAACCGAGAGGTTTGAGATAAGATAAGTTGCAGCGATGCAAATTTGGTAAAAATGTGTGCATCAGCAGGGCTTATGAAGTGATAATGCCAGGAAAAAACCAACAGAGTCGAAATCTGTGCACGAAGAAAGTAAAATAGAAGAAGGAAAGGAAAACTAAATAAAATACAGAAATCTTTTCTTTTCTTTTCTCCTTTTTTTCCCCAATTATCATTCACCTACTCATGTGGCTGGCCTTGAGAGATTCAATTTATTCCACTAAAATCAATAACCAATCCATACATTCAACTCCCAGGAGCATCGGGAGCATTTAGGTGCTTGCAGAGATGGCAGTTAATGGACTGCCTTTATAACATTTTTAAAATGTGTTACTGTGTAGGAGAGGGAATTGCATGCTTCTGATTCACATCACATACATCAGTCAGGTATATACAGTTCTCTTTTATTCTGATGAAGCTCACAGCTTAATCATCAATGCACAGCACAGATCATTAACTCTAACAGAGTTTTGGAAATTCACATTTCTGATGATTTTTCGGTGTTTGTGCAGCTTTAGCAGTTAAAACATATAATCTGAAAGCTTTTCCAATCACCAGGCACTTCAAGGGTATACACAGCAATAAGAATTAATGAGATAGTTAAGTCTCTTTTTTCTGTATATGCATTTGTAGCACATCTTCTCAGTTTCTTGATGTATGACACTTTTAAAGGATAAAATGTTTTATACCGACAGCTTTTGACAGACAGCTTTGCCCATGATGCATAAAAGGCATAATTCCAAAAGCCAGTATAGTTAAGTCTCTATTTTTATTTTATTATTTAAAAGGAAATAAGTAAAGAGGAAAATATAATATCAAATGTTTCCTCTTTTTCTTGTTGAATAAGCAAACTTTGTTCAGAACAAATCTAATTGGCTGTGACAGACTTTTGTTGTTGCTCAGACCTTTCATCATTTTCAATGAAAGTTAATTGCTATAATCATTACATCATCCTCAGCATTCATAAAAACACATATGTAGGGCAACATATAAAAGTTGAGGGTTCTTTTTTTGTTATGTGCTTGTGAGCTGCCTGTGTGACAAGACTAAAGAAAGGCTTGTTTGTAGATGTCAGAGTTTATTGGGTCAGTAGAGCAGAAGGCTGTTAAATCTGTGAGGACTTGTTTTTCTGCTCTCTTTGTGTCTTCTTCAATGCAGCTTTCATTTTTGCTTCAATCTCTTTTCCTATTTTTCCCTACGCTGTAATTTGTTTTCCTTTGGTCCCACACACAAAGGTGTTTATGTGTTTTGTGAGAGGCTTGGTAAGGAAACCGGGCGTCGCCCTGGAAACCCAGTTCAGGGGTCAGTGTATTGCAGATGCACAGTGAGGACATTTTAACATCGTGACTAGACATTGTATGAATCCGAGTCTTCGTGTTGTGTTGTTTTTTTTCTTACCATGAAAACTCTGCGGGGTGTCATTTTGTCCACTTACGCAGGCCCTAGAAATCTACTTTTTAGGTAGGAAAAAGTAAAGACAACTGCAATATCACAGAAAACGGAAACTCTTACTTTTTTAACCTCCTTTTGGAAATAAATTTTCTCTAATATCAGTTTTATTTAGTTGTTTTTTTAATATTTCTTTGTCCTTAGCCATCCATCCATTTTCTATACCCACTGAATCCATCTACTGGGTCACGGGGGTCCGCTGGAGCCAATTATTTCTCCTTATGTTTATTGCAATCACGCTTTTCACTTGATACCATATTTTTTACAATTATTTTTTGACAGCATAAAATATACATATTTTAAAAACACTGAACATATCCTGATACAGAAATTAATAATAATAAGTGAGAAATCCACCAAATCATAAGAATTACATAGAAGATGAGTCGATCAAGGTTTTAACTTGCAAGCCTGGGATCAGTCAGTGTAATCAATGCAGGTGATCAGATGAGACTGGACAATGAGCAAACAAAAGGGCAAACCAGAAAACAAATAAGACTAAAAGGGTGAAATTTTAATACTCTAAAAAATTACACTATTAAGAGGACTGTTGGAAAAAGCGACTAAAATTGTTGTTTGTTCACACACTGGTCTAAGCTCTTTTGGCAGCATGAGAAAACGACCAATTTTTGGCCCTCTTTTATTATTTTACATCTTAATAAACTTGAAGAAAATGTGTTTGATGTAAATTCTCATTTTTATTGTTCTACATAAACACACAATCAGGCTCTAAGGGAGCTGCAAACTGCCTCTGACATTGTTTAACACATCACAACCAGCAAATAGTACAAAAACCCAAGCTGAAATGATGTTTTTATATTAGAATTAAAGGGTGCACATTAAGCTTTTCCTGCCTTTCAAAGGTTCACATTTGTCTTAAACTGTCATATGCCCAATTTTCAGGAGCACAAATAATTTAGCAGTAAGTAAAAGTTTGGATCAGGCGTAAGGATCTTTTTTTTTCTTTTTTTCAGATGACTATCTGTTTACTCAAGCATTAATTGTGTTATTTAGATCGGGTCCTGTAAACCCCATGCATCTATTCTCACATGGGGTTAGCTCCACTCCACCTCCTTAGACTCTAGTCAGCTCAAAAACAATTATCCTCCAATCATCTCTGTGGCGGTGGCACTTAACTGGCAGTAACATGTCTGATTGGTTTGGGGAGGTAATCAATTACAGCAGAGTGAGCAGGGAGTAGAGGCTGGACCAAACTAGGTGCCTGAATCATTATCCAGGCTGCACAAAACTAACAAACCCACAGAGTTTCTGAGTCCCAATCGAAGTAAAACAGCTCGCATTGCTTGATCAATATGACTGAGGCTCAAATTGGTATAATATGGGAGCTTTAAGTTTCCTCTTTGATTATCTTTTATTCTTCTTCTGTTGGATTAGGATTATGTCATTTACATGCATGCATATGCTTGTGGTGTACATGCACTGGATGTATTTTATCATCCTGACAAGGCTCTGAGATTTATCGCTGAGTCTAAATCCCGTACTCATCACTGCTTGTATGCTTGCTCTGGATGCTTGGCTTCTCTAAACATAATCGTCAACGCTGACCATTCTTACAATGATCCCATCACATCTATGTTCCCTCATTACTCGGAGTAACTCGACTCAGGAAGCTAAAAATGTCATTCTTGAGCTCTGTTCCTGCTCTCAGTTTGTAGGACTCCTACAGATTTAGGAAGAAAACAAAACTAAACAAAAAACAGCCAAACATGCAGCTCATTGAATGAAATTGGCTTCAGAACTGCTCAAAATTGAAAAATTGGATTTCACTGAATGAAATAAATGTAATTTTGTGGAATTTGAACACTGATCCTTTAAGATGAACACACTTTGACTGATTGTTTTATTCATAAATTTTATCAGTGTTAAGTGCATATATTTGTAACTGTAGCGTACCGCCAGAATACAACCAGGACTTTCCTGTAAGTGATAGTGATCTCGGTGAAAATTTCCTGTTTAATTTTAAATAATAATTATTCAATATCAGATAGGTGTTCATGATGTTATGGCCACAATGCAACAGAACTTCCTGTCTAACAAAACATAGCCGATCACAGCAAGCTGCTGATTAAAAAAAAAACAAAAAAACTCACAAAGGTGGGAAGTAAAACAGGAACTGACATGAAGCAGTTTAAAAATAAAATAGGAAGTAGTTAAAATAGTCTAAAGATAACGTCATGATTTCACACTTCACGTTGCTGTGTGCTTTCTAAAATCTGATACCACACTCACATGCGACCAAACTTAACAGTCAGGTGAGTGCAGCTGAAGGTCCAAAGCTTTTAGTCAGGGTGAGGTGTCTAGAGTTCAGAATCAGAATCAGAATCAGAATCAGAATCACTTTATTGCCATTGCCAGTAAACAGGTTTACAGACTAGGAAATTGCTCTGATGCGATGGTGCGGATAAAAACATGGAATAATGTCAGTAAAAATAGAATAAAAATAAATACATGTGAATCGGCAAAATAAATCAACTAAAATAAAATAACCGAAGAAGTTTAGGAGAAAGAAAATCTACAATATATACATGTGTAAACAGTAGCAGGAGAATAGTCTTTTTTATGAGTGATTTAACTATTGTTCATGAGTCTGATGGCTGACGGGAAGAAGCTGTTCTTGTGGCGGGAAGTTCAGCTGAGAGATCTGAGAAAAAAATTCAGCAGGCAGTCATCCCAAAGAAAGCGAAACAAGCGCATGTGTGTGTTCGTGAGTGTTTGTGTGTGTCTTGCTACAAATTTGTGTAAGTGTGTCTTGAGTGGCTCTGCTGATCAGCTACTGAGCTGGTGTTTTGTAAGACAGTAAGGCTTGGGTTAATTGAAAAGTGAGCCTCCTCTGAGCCATTAGAGATGATTTTCTGTGATATGTCTTATCTTGTGCTCTGTCTCATCCACGGTCCACGGCTGGAGTTTGACTGAAAGCAAGGCCATCAGGATCGATACTGAGCACTCTTTACCTCTGACCTGTGTCCATTTGTTCAGTGACAAATCCTTTCTAATCATGTGTGTCCTTGATTACACTCACGCTTTAAAAGTAACTGTAACGATTACAATTTCCTCCTAACAATCAGAAATCTTTGTTCACAGGCTTGTTTAAGAGGTAAAATTTCTTGAAGGCTTTTTTTTCTTTTTTTTGGAGTTTTATTTTTTTCTCTGTTTGTTTGTGTCCTTGCTCACTATTGTTCACCAAAACATAAGCTCATCTCAACAACTTCCATTCAGATATACTCAGAAAAGCCCACTTTTCCCTGTAACCAAGATGTGATGTAACCAGCCACATCACACCGCAAACAAATGGTATCCATGGCAGTCGATTAGCAGCTACGTGTGTGTGCATGGACATATGTTTGTTCCCTGCACTTTGTGTTCAGTGTTGTGAGACCTTTATATTCTGTCATGAACCAATGAGAAATTATGCCATTTATCATTACATTCAAGGGCAGGTATTGTTAGATAAGATGAGCTACAGAAATGATATATGTACAGAACAAATAAACCATCGGTTGTTGAAAATGTACTAATAATCCTTCCAATCAGCTGTCATTTGAAATATCAAAATATAAAGAAAATGAGTGCAACATACTGCGTGCAGGACCGATTTTATTGATATAAGGACACAATCTCGGAAGTGCCCGATCCCACTTTTTCTCTGTGACTCCCATGATCCAATCCTTGCCTTCGTCCACAAGTTGCACAAATGATCACAAGTTGTAATCACAAGATGTGGAAAGATCACAGCGTCTCTGGAGCAAGAGTGGAAAACAGCACTATCTTTGTCTTCTGCTTGCGCTCTTGTTTCTAAGGTCAGCATTCTGTGGCACATTTTCCAAATTTGATTTGCTCTCAAAAAACACATGAATTAAATGTCCCGAGAGCTTCCAGTGTGCAGTCTTTGAGATTTCAGAGAAAAAAAGATGTGTTGAATTCATAAATGAGGGGGAACCTAATCTGGGTCAGTTGAACTGTTGCGGGGCAGAGCTTGATGTATTATTCACAACTTCTGCCACAATTTGCATGAGCTCACACTAATTAGGGATTGTTTACTGACACTTCATTATGTAACGAGAAATCCAACACACCAAACAAGGTAAGTAAAGCCTGCATGAATGTACCAGGTACCTGCATATCCTGCAGAAAAAAAAAATGTTACTTTTAAAAAAAAAAAAAAAAAAATTAACTTGCCTCTTTTTTTTCTTTAAGACTTTTCATATTTGAAAATGGCCAGACTTCAAATTAAAGTGCTGGAGTTGTCTCAGAATATTACTGAAGATTATTAAGAAGGAAATAGAAATAAATATGTATTTACCAGGTCTTTAAATTACAACACGTGACTTTGGACAAAATCAGTTTTGTTTTGTTTGTTATATTCATTTATCTTGATATTTGTTGGACAAATACGAAGCTTTTTCAGACCTTCAAAATTTGTACATGTGTAAGAAGTATCCTCCATTTCCAGGCCTCAAATCCTTTGGTGAGGCAGACACTGGCATCAGCGTCAGTAACTGAACACTAACAATGCAATATGCTCTGTATATTCAAAAAGAGCATTGTGGTTCAAGATGTTGAAGGCTTTTCAAGTATGAGACATGTATGGACTAGAATGGAGTCAGACTGCTGGAAAAGTACAAAACAACCCGTCTGCCTGTGTCTGTCTGTGCATGTGTATATATAAACATAATTCAACAACATTATCCTGTGGGATGTTTTGGTAATCTTGGAAATTCAATTTCCCGTCTGACAGCAAGTGGTCCAGACCCTGAGGCAAAGACAAAATAAAGAATGATCTTTTCTTCAGCAGGTCTTAAAATTAGGTAAGTAGGTAAATACAAACTCAGATGAACAACACAAGACTCTGAGCAAAAACAATGTTGTTATTGTTGTTGTTTTGTTTTTTCCATTCATTTAGTTACTAGTTGGACAAACACAAAGCTTTTTCAGATCTTCGTTCACATAAGGCACATCCTCCATTTCCACCCCTCACGTCTTCTATTTTCATTGGTAGAGCAGACGTGAGCATCTGTTTCAGTTACTGAAAATGTCACATATGGAACTGTTATCCTAAACTCTGTGTTGAGTTTGTAGAAGACGAGCCAACAAAGATGCCTGAGAGTTCAAAACAACAGCCTGTTCAGCCCAGTGCAGAGGCCTCTCTACCAGAACAATTGCATAAGAGGAACGACTGTGTTTGTTTGTTTCACTGAATAATCTCTTTTAGAGATCTGAGTTTTCAAACATGAAAGGAATTATAATGTTTGCATTAGAAGAACCGGCTTCTTTGAGCTCTCATTTACTTTTGATGTAAAGAGTGGCTGTGCATAGCCACTGGCTATTTGTTATGCAAAGAGGTTTGATAAATCTTACCACCAGAGATCGTTGTTTCACCACAGTAGATTATGACTCCAAATCCTTCCACAAGACTCAAGAAACAACTGCACAAACAGAAAGACCTGCTCTCCAGTTAAGAGCACTAACTCTCTTAAACTGGATGGAAAAGCCTCATAAAATAATTTCACTTCATGCTTCTCCTAAAAAACATGCAACACTGCGCTTTTGTTGATTGATTGAAGCAAAGAAAGGCATTGAGATTTCAGCTGCATTCAGCGTGGCATTTATATATTGAAACTACTGAAAACGATCGACACGCGCACACAGATGGACGTCATAATGAAAATACCAAACAAATTGGGTCATTTTATTTATTTAATTAAGACGGAGGGTTTCGCTCAGAGGCCCATAAAATGAAAACTGACTTTTTTGAAATAGCTGAGAGGATTTAAAACATGCATAAACACTCAGACAAACACACACAACAACTATTAAACAATAACAATGGAGTGATTTGTTCTACTGGAAGGTATAATGATGATTGGATGAGCTGAGCTGACAGGACCTCTGAGTGTCTCGGGATTTTTTTCAAAATGAGGTTTATGTTTAAATCACACCCTCGTGGATGGAAATGATTAAACAAGCAGGATGTAAAAGAAAAGGGACAAAAGCAAAGAGGAAGAGAAGAGGACTAAATTTGAAATGAAAGTAAAAAGTGCTCATTTAGATTAAATGTTACATTAGACCCTTTTTTTAAAATCGGGCTTTAGAAATTGCCTGAAGATCTAAGCTAGATAAAGAGTTAAGATCTTAATGTATGCAGCGATGCTCTTGTCTGCTCTTGTGCACGCAGCTCCACCTGCTCAGGAGTTCATTTACTTACATGGGTCATGCTTTGGTAAATAGGTTAGAAACACATGACATATCATGCTGATTCATCGGAGATAAGTAAATCCTGAGCAACACGGCGTCCTGTACATAACCCATCATCTTAATTCACTTTATAAGACTATAGCACAGTGGAAATGTGGGACACAGACTCGTGGACAACTGCAGTCCCACTGCAAGACTCAGTCAGATGCAAGTCAAAGATTATTAGCAATGTTTTGGTTATGTTGCTGTTGTTTTTAACTTTATGGTAGTTGATAAGTTTCAGAACACAGTTTGAACAACTGTTTGGTCAAGATGAGGAACATCTAACTGTCTGAGAGTAAAAATCACCAGGCCAGTGTTTTTCTATCACTTCAGACTTGTGTAGTGTGAGCTTGCTTGTGCGCACTAGTGTGACTTCTCAGGTGTCTTTGAGTGTCGTTTAAGTTCAGTCTTTCATATGGATGGACAAATCTCCATCCATATGAAAGAAAAAGGTGGATTGGGTCTAGCTGCTCACTTCGTCCCCTAAAAGTGGCCACTATGAACACAGCCACGAGAGCCTGGTTACTGTAATCCTGTTATTGTGACTAAAGAATCTTGAAGAAATGTCATTGAGATATCAAGTAATGTGTCATCTTGTGAAAATAGAGGACAAGATGTTGCCTTTAATGCTTTAGTGTAAACATTAAAACTAACATGTCAAGTTTTTGTTTGTTTTTTTTTAACTTAGATATACTGGTTTGGTCTCTGATGTGTTATTATGAATACAGCCAACAGATTTATAGTACCTGAGCATGAAAGCAGCTAGTGCTATTGTTGTATTCTGCTGGCTGTGCTGAGCAGTTATGCGTTTGGCGTAGCATGACCAGACGCATCTTCTGCATCTGTTGGTACAACCTCTGACATCCAAATCCTGAGCAACCAGACTAATACTTTCTGCTGAAGAGGAAAGAATTATCATGACTAGCAATTATCTAGTAACACATTACTGTATAATATTATTTATTCCAGTTGTGACTTGTGCAAATATTTATGAATTTTTTTTTTTATAATAATATTACTGCTTACTGGGAATACTAACATTTACCAGTTGAAATTATGGCCATTGTTATTAGGATTTTTAGGAAGAAAGATGAGAAGAACATTACTTCCGCATGTACATAATATGTTAAAATCACGATTATTTTTCCACGACTAAGACTCTACAACAGAATGCTAAATACATAAATAAACTTCTCTCAGAACATTGCGGCATTATCTTAACAGGTTTGTGCCATGAGAAAGGTGCTGTGGACTTCATATGCATCAGAGGGAATAAAACTTACAGCATGATGTAAGTCGGTGCAGAGATAGGACGGATCAATTCTTCTTCTGGGTTTTCTGGGAAAGTGACACCCACTGAAAGAGATAAAGCATCAAACTTTGCAAAGGCATTTAAAATGCAGCAGATTGTTGATTTTGACCATCTGAGGATTAGGACAAGGCATATGATGATGATGACGACCTTTTTTTTTTCTCTTCCCTGACCAGAGGTATGCTCCACAAACTGCCAGTAGCTTTCACAGCTTTATGACTGTAGGAAATAACTATACTTGTTTTCAAGCCTGAAGTCTTATTATGTTACCTTTAGAAAGAGTCATTATCACAATGATAACCATAACTGTAAAGATTTGCTCTCATAATAATCATTATAACAAGATAAATAAATTTTGCAGGTACTAATCTTTTGCAGATAGTGGTTTATCTGCTCTTTCACAGGTGCACATACACTCTGAAGGCAAACAACGACAAAGAACGCAGTTACCACTTTCACATAATCCAACAGAAAGTAATTTAACTATTTACTCTTTTTATGGAGTAGAAAAAAGTAAAGTAATAATATTGCTTTTATCAAGCAAAACTAGTAATGAGGAGTTTGTTTTATTGTTTGTTATCTTCGAGTGACAAACCAAACACTGTGCTATACTTAAAAAATACATTGCATGGTGTACTTTTACACAAAGAAAACAGGTAAATCCAAAACATTTTAAGATGACTAAGGGCGATGGTGGGGGCATCATTTCAGTCAGTCAACACTTGCAATGATGACTTTACGTGCTGTCTTACTGATTAAACACCTGAGTGTTGGCACCTGAGGCTCTGACATAATCAGTCCCCACTTATTCGGCATATGTGGAGATATTAGGCTGATGAATATAACTTAATCCGTAGGTTCGGAGCCTACAGGGGGAAGCTGGGGAGGAAGTGGGATTTTGAGAGTGGCAGAAAGCGTGGCACGTGAGAGACATCCGAAGAGAAACTACACAAACTAATTTCTCAGAAAGTAAAAATGCCTTGTTTCAAGAAAGTAAGAAGAATATTTAGCTAGTTTTAATGATTCTAGCCAAGGAAATTTTCTTACCTCATTGGCAGAGATATTTTTGCTTAAAATAAGATCATTTTGACAAGATTTAAGAATATTAAGCTTATTTTTAGAAGGGCTCGTTTTGCAGTGCGTATGATATGAGTAACTTCTGCCTTAAATGAGTGAATGGAAGATGAATGTGAAGGAGTGCTGGAATAAACAGTGCAAAGAATTTATATACATCACAAATGTGATGGTGGACACATGCAGGTTGTCTAAAGTCCTCATGTAGAAGGTTAGAAATCTATTTTTATAT
>JAOWBL010049308.1:0-24568 GCA_028564865.1 Zenarchopterus dispar | reverse complement strand
ATATATGAAAAACAAGTAATAAAAATCGACAAACTGCTACAAGGGGTTGCAGTCGAATACATTTGATTAACTGATCATCAGCAGGGGGAAGTACTTCAATGAAACAGGTGTTTTTATTAGTTTGCTGGTCTGGTATACTCAGGTGAAAAATAAGCTCCTCTGTGCTGTCCACTTTGCAAAGAAGTTTATAATAATGCCACCTTTCACCTCAATCTAAACATCCACTGTTCACAGTCAGCTGTGAGGAGATGGTCACAGGAAGTTGCAGAGACTTGCAAAAGTTCTTTCAGTTCCCCAATAATAAGCCCAGTCAGCTGTGCAGTACGGTGTCACATATCTTCTACATGTCTGTGCTGGAGATTGTATTTCTATTTGCAGTCATCAGTGGGGGCAACAGCATCAGAGCCAGTGACTCAAAAAAAGTAACCAAATTCAAAAAGAAGGCTGGCTCTGTGTTGGGAATGGCCCTGGAGCCGGTTATGTAAAAGAATGTTGCATGAATTACTAAATACAAAGGGAGACTCTACACAACCTCTACACAATTCAGTGATTAAACAGGGCAACATAAATAAGAGGCTTCTTTAATCTCAAACAATGATTATATTGGCAGTTTGTTCACCTTATTACTATTTAAACTAATCATTTCAGTTCATGGAATAATAAAGTATTATATTGAACTGAACTAAATTTAACTGAATTGGAGTTCCATCATTCTAAATCGAGAAAGATTATGCAAACATCAAAAGGCACGTGTTGTTTTAATTTACTAGTAAAAATATGCTCCCATATACACCTTACTACAATATGTATTTAGTCTTAAGACATAACCATGGAGACATTCGGATGCCAAACTCTCACCTCTGATGCATAGCCATTTCCTTCAACAGTGTGCTCAGAACCATCACATCCTTTTCCACCCCAGTGGAAGTGAAACTGTTTTAGTCTGTAGGGGTTGTCAAGAGGACCTCCTTGAATCACTGTGGGAAACGGATAATATTATTATTTTAAAAAGTATGAAAATCAAACACGTACATCCACCTTCACACCTCCAATTTTCGATGGCGTTGCAAAGACTGCTGTCTAGTGCAGAGCACGTTGCACGTAACATCCCCAAAACAGCTCCATACAGACGCCACAGCATGAGTCAACCTGACAACACCCAGCAGACTCCATCAAACTTCTCATTAAAAGCTGATGTGCCACCTGCATAACCAGTGATCACCTGCATCAGACCTCTTGTGCATAAGATTTACATGACTTTGAAAGGCAAACCAGGCAAAACGTAACATCAGGATTTCACTGACACCATCCAAAAACCACTAAATTCTTACAAGGAGAATCTACAATCAAAAATGTAAATATAACTACTGAAAGAGGCAGTCTCACCAACAGGATTCCCTGTACCGTGTATTGCTAATGTGTGATAGGTTGCAACTACATCTGCTTGCAATAAAAGCCAGTGATCTGTCAAATGTATATGGAAATAGGGGAGTGATTGTTCCTCATGCAGTGGCAATGAAAAAAAAGACAAACAACAAATGTTCTCTGATCAAAACAATGTGCTCAGGCTGACAAACATTTATTATTTATCTTGTCTTTATTGAACCCACCCAACTGACATTTCCAGTACCAAAGGAAAAATATGAAAACCTGTAGACTTCTCACTTCAGCGAAAACAAATTAGAGTCAGTAGTTTGTACACTTGGAGTTGAATTAATGAAATCAGTTTGGAGATGAGTTTTACAGCTACTCGGATTCATAAAAGACCAAAATATTTCAAGTTTGCTAGTCAAAAGAAGCTTTTGCCCACGTGATCAATAGCTCACAAAACAGAGATCACTGAAGACATCTTCAACAGAAGTTGATCTCCAGATATTCCAAGCCTCTGGTACGCTACAAAAACAAATGGCAGAAATAAGTCTGATATTTTATAAATCTAGTCTAAAATCAACTTATTTTAAGTAAAAATATCTTTGCCAATAAGGAAAGAAAATTTGTCTTGACTAGAATTCCTAAAACTAGCAAAATACTCTAATTTTCTTGAATAGGGCTTTTTTTTTTACTTTCCTAGAAATTAGTTTTCAAGAGTGCAATATTAATAAATGAGAAAATTTGTGCTTTGTAGTTCAAAATTAAGGACAGCTTTTGTTATTGCTGACTCACAACATGCTAAGACATTAAAAATGATTATCACATACATGTTGTCTAATCCTCTGCTGCAATGCTCGAAAGACTTAGTCTAATTTGAGTGTCATTTGTTGTGATGCTACTGACATCGTTTGGCAAATAGATTGCAGCAGTAAACACCTGGTTAACTAAGCTGCACTTAGAAAACTCTTATCTTCTTTTTTTTGTTAAAAATGAAATAGCTACACTTTCTAAATAAATACTGTTTATAATACAACATGCATCAGGTGTGCAGCAGGCCTGGCAATTTGTGCAATGACCTGATTAAAGCAACTTCTATTTATGGTGTGCTGAATCAAGCAGTAAAGAATAAAATGTGAGTGTAATTATACAAATCCTGACCTTGGTAATGCTATGATTTATGACTGCTGCAGGAAAGTCATTTTAGGTGTGAATGATCTGAGTCGTCTTGTTTTGTTATAATGTCTATTTTTGGATTCAGAGCAAAAATCACTCAAATTTTAGTGTGATATTGTCAGTGTACACATTAACACATCGCAAGGTTACAGCAGCAGGCTTGTGGATTTTAACTATCATGATGGCTGGAAAATGTAATAATTCTAACGTTGCTGTACGAGTTTCTGTACATGTCTCTTTAAGTTACCATTTCCAGAAATATTTGCTTTTTCTTGGGAAAAAAAAAAAAACATGTTGAGCTAATCGTCTGGACTTAACATTCATAGTAATAGCAGGGTGGTCAATGTGGACCCACCCAATAAGAAAAACAAACACTGTTATGATAACCACTGAGATCACCTACAGGTTATTATACATTTTGTCCTGCAGACACATATTCATACAGTTAAGTGTTGCCTGTACTTTCTTGCAGCATAATCACAAGCTTATTTTCAACCTTTCATTAAGGACAGCTATGCACATGTTTTTCTTTTTTTAAAAAGAAAAAAAAATTTTTTTTAAAACATTACATTCTTTATGTTTTTATCATAGATTTCCACAGCATCTGCAAGATATGATTGCTAGCTTCTCTTTAGCCATTTTTAGTTTAGACACCGCTATTATCCCTGGATGATGAACGCATATTTAATGTGCTTTGGGCAATGTAAACACAAAGCGCGATATTGCCTCTCTGGTACCTGAAGCTGAGTTGAGGGAGGTGAGTCGGGGGGCATTATCGTGTGGTACTACGTAGCATGACAGCCCTGCTGTTGGTTTGGATGGCCTCTCTGGCTTCACCAACATCTGAAGAGCTGGCTGGATGCAGGAGATGGAGCACAAATATGACCAGCAGTGTCCCTTTGGCACTCCCTCTGTTTTCTGAGGTTCTTCAGTTTGTTGATGACTTGAGTTTTGCTTCTTCTAAAGTTGCAGTCTGTTATTTTGGAGTTGCAGATTACAGTTCGGTAACATGCTGACTTATGACATGCATGAGCCCCATGCTCTGAGGATGAGGAGCTCATGGACATCCTCATCCTGTCATCAACAAACCCCACCCACGACCTGTCACTCCATGTCAGTTGTGTTTACATTAGTTACACATTATTAAGTGTACTTTCTGAAGAGAATTATTTGTGGGGCCAGCTCAATATGCCACCCCGTGTCAGTTAATGTAAAAATGGACAGGCAACATGCCAGATTCACATATTAAATGTGGGGTATCCACCAATGTAAAAGGGGCTTTTGAGCACTGACCTTTATCAAAAGTAGCAAGGCAATCAACAATCTTTAAAAAAGCAACCAGATCAGTGAATACACACACACACACACATTTAGCAGGACTCCAAGTGGGTAAAACCTCTAATCCTGAATTGTGAAGATGTCTAAACCAAAACACAAGCTTTCTGTGCAGATGTGACTTTTCTTACTGTATTGCAGTTGAACTAAAAGAAAAAGCCTTGAAAGACATATTTTTCCTCATTCTTACCTGAGCGATCATCAGTGTCATCAAACTCCACAACTACAGAGTGCCCATTATTGGAAATGTTGATGGAGATGCACTGATCATAGTTCATGACAATGGGACCCAGGCTGTGATCATGTGAAGCTTGATGAGGGATAATGTCAATGGGAGACTGACGGCTTCCTTCAGCAACAGGATAGTTTTTATGCCACGCTGAGGGACCTTAAAAGTAGAAGTAAAAAAAAAAAAATAGACTGAAAAGTAAATAACATATTCACCAAAACACAGAATGTAGCACACACCTTCAAAGAAATTGTTGAGTACGCAACACTGAAATAAAAAAATAAATATCTACAAAGTAAGTAAAATCTTTAACCGGAAAGAATATTTTGTTTGGCCCTATCAAGATGAAACATCATATCCCAATTTACTTTTTTCTTTTTTTTTTAAATCATATATTCCTCTGGTCTAAATGGAAACAAATAAGCACAGAAGATAAATAACATCGGACATTCACAGCTCTGGACATTACGCATATCCCTATTAAATTTGTTTTCACTCAGGAGTCCACGACAAAGTTACTGGCATACTGTCGGGTTAACCTGACAGCAGTCATCCTTTAAAGTCCAAGGCTAATCTCGCATTAACGGCCATCTTAAAGTTTACTCCTCCGGCTGGACGCGCAATGAGCGTCAATTACTCAGAAACCGCGATTCTCTCCAGGCGGCAAAAGAGTAAAAACTGTATCAAGAACTGTTATAATGTTTAAGATATATTACCGTCTTCCTTTCCGTATCCCCAGTGGTTTCCTGTCATTTTCGTTGTTTGTGGTCCAAATAAAGCTTTCGAAGACGTTAAGATGTACCGAGACGCGCACGTGAAGGAGGAACGACAGATCAACCAGTGCCGCCCTTGATCAAACCTATTAGCCGGTAAAGGGGAAGTCAATTAACCCTACTGTACACGCCCACACCCTCATGCACTGTCATACACGCCCATTTTCTAGATAGATAGATAGATAGATAGATAGATAGATAGATAGATAGATAGATAGATAGATAGATAGATAGATAGATAGATATGACAGTCCTATGTTCCAGTCAGGAGCATTATTGCATCAGTTTACACCTGTAGGTGTGACTTCATCTTCTATGACTACATATTAATGCACCATAGCAACTGTTTGATGTTTGATGAACATATAGCAGGAATCCAGTTTAAAAGTCCCCCTTTCAATATATATATATGTATATATATATATATATATGTATGTGTGTGTGTGTGTGTGTGTGTGTGTGTGTGTGTGTGTGTGTGTATGTGTGTGGGTGGGTGTATGTATGTATATGCATATGCACTGTTTAAGATTAAACACAGAAAATACAGTGATAATTTTAGAAGTAGACCAGTTGATCAATTGGTTTGCCAATTAATGGGCATTTTTTAATAATGACATCAGTCACAGAAAACCCATGCTGGTGGACCTCTACATAATATTACACCATATAAAACCATAAAATGATGAGAACACAATGACCCTACAAGTAAAAGTCAGTATTTAGTGTCACAATGGATGGGATGTTTATTACTGGCAGCTGGTAAGAAGTTAAAGGTTAAAAAAAGAACTACAAAAAATAGTTGTCTTTATGAGGTGATTGTAATCATAGTTTAATTCAAAAGCAATATCTGTGAAAGGCTGTCTTCTAGGAGCAGTTGTAGGTAAAGGACCTACAGGTAGTTGACGAGTAAGAAATCATTCAACTCTTTAAAACAAAAACACTCAGACAAAAATAAGAGGGGAATCAGATATTTTTCCCTCTAAAATGAAGGATCATTTGATGGCTAATGAATGAATATGGAGGAATTTCACTGTGTTGAAGGCAACAGTTTCCAAACCCCAGCTGAGGGTGGGACTTTTTTTAAGGATTGAAAAATACCCAAAGAGAAAGAAAATGGCAACACTGAGACGCAAAAAAGGATCATAGGTGATCCACCATGTGTTAAATAACTAGTGTAACATGACCTAAAAATCATCAAACAGGCATGCATGTGAAACCACAAGCTGATGCTAAATCATGTGAGATATGTGTGGCATACAGTAAGAAACAAGAATAAAACCCCCAATTATTTCTCAATAGTTTGTGGCTGTCTTGAGTCTTTTTCAGACCCCAGTGGTACTTGCAGGGACCTTTGTGGTTCCAGGGGTAAGGGCATATAAATGTTGAGAGCTTAGATGTTATGTTTATGAATACGTAAAACAAATTTTACATTGTGTTTTAGATTTTTCTTATAAGAGTCAAAAATGTATTATTTGAAATAAATTAGTAAACGCAAGCCCCTCGCATTAATTTGTGTCGAAAGTGCTGATGCGGAAATCTGCGCATGTGTCGAATCTGTCATAACGGAAGTAAAAAAATAAAAAAAAATACGTCCATACACAGCTCTCATTGAAAAGCTACTATGGCGGCCCCCAAAGCTTCCAAAGAACAAAAATATGACAGACAGCTCAGGTGGGTTTCAACATCCTGACAGTGTTTTCAAGTAAATTTGTGTTTATTACCATGATATCATGAACACTGCATGTGGTCACAGCAGAGACGTGTGAGGCTGCGGCGCTAATGTTAGCCGGCATTAGCCCGCTTCGTATTATTTTATACAAACATCGTTTACCGTGGTGAAAAAGCTGGCTCAGATTTTCTTTTTAAAGGTTGCTTCTAAATTACAGCTGTCAGCTTCTCATTTAAGAGCCACCAGTCTCTCATAACCTATGCTGACAGGGTTTAGCAAAGGTAACAGCGGAAGAATATAAGAAGTGTTTGGACTGTCCTCTTATATGGTTATATTGTCTGAGGGTGTGTCTTTGGTACGGTTTATGCCTTCAGATTGTGGGGTGATCATGGTCAAGAAGCACTGGAAAATGCACATGTGTGTCTCATTAACGCCACAGCCACTGGAACAGAGATCCTGAAGAATCTTGTACTACCAGGTAAATAAAAGAGGCCAGGTGCTAGTGATGCTGCTGATGTGGATGAAACATCTGTCTCACTGCTTGAACTGATCCATATGACAGGGATTGGAGCGTTCACTATTGTCGATGGACACACTGTGTCCGGAGAAGATGCAGGAAATAAGTAAGACGGTTTTCTTTTTGTTTTTTGACATCTGACACGTATCTAAAATTTGTTGGTACACATGTATGTTGAACCCCTGACTTTTTTATTTGACTTTGCAGCTTTTTCCTCAGCCATAACAGCATCGGAAAGGTAAGTATACCTGTAAAGAGATTTATCAAATTAATATAGTCTGATATTTCTGCACATTTATATCCCTGTATCTGTTCATATTTATTTGTATTTTTATATGGTTATTAATAAAATAAAACAAAGTAATAATACAATGTGACTCTCTATCTTACATTTTATGTTGTAGAACAGGGCACAGGCTGCCACTGAACTGCTACAAGAACTAAACAGTGATGTATCAGGAAATTTTGTCGAGGAGGTTGGTACTTTTTTTATTTTATTTTTTTAATCTTTTCATTTCCTATTGTAGGTAATTTCACAACATAGGTCAAATTTCACTTGTAAACAATAATACACATAGCTTGTCATTACAGTTATAAATAAATATTGCAAAACCACAAAAGTGAAAAATGATCTGCAGAGTTGAAAGAACATAAGATATACGAATGAAAAATGTTGTAAATGTCAATGAATTAATCTCTCTGATAGTGATTGTCTTAAGCTCTGTTTGATATTTTGTATTTTCTTTTTTTTCTTTTTTTTTTTTTTTTTTCCTACAGTGTCCAGACAAGCTTCTGGATAACGATCCTGAGTTTTTCCACAGGTTTACAATAGTCATTGGTGTCCAATTGCCAGAAAGGTATCATCTACTTATCTATTTTTGCCTGAACAAGTGGTATCTGGGTCAGCTTAATTTGTCATTATTTACTTTTATGCCAAAATAACTAATCAGGTTTTTATTTGTCTCTAATGTGCACCAGCACATGTTTGAGACTTGGCTCTGTTCTATGGAGCGCATCTGTACCTTTCCTAGTTTGTAAAACATATGGACTCATAGGCTACATGAGGCTGGTGGTGCAGGAACACACGGGTTGGTAGCCTTAAGGTTTTTTGACTGTTTTGTCACTTTTAACAACTGCCCATAATAATTATATCTTGTTGCTATATTTTGTTGCTTCCCTCTTTAGTCATTGAATCTCATCCAGACAATGCTTTGGAGGATCTAAGATTAGATCAGCCTTTTGATGAATTTAGGAACCATGTTAATTCCTATGACCTTGACAGCATGGACAAGAAGGTATGTTCTATATTTGGATGTGCAAATCAGTGTATTTAAACTATTGTAATTTCAAACACAACTGACGTGCCTTTCCATTCTTTATTTCTTCTGCAGGATCACAGTCACACACCATGGATTATCCTTGTTGCTAAATACCTTGAAAAATGGCTCAATGAGGTATGGAGCACAGTTGATTTACATTGACAATATGTCAAACTAACTTTATTCAGAAATGTTACTGTTAACACTTAATTTAAGTCTTTTTTTGTTTCTCTTTGCAGCACAACTGTCAGCCACCAAAAAATTACAAAGAGAAAGAGGCCTTCAGACAAATTATTCGGGAAGGTATCTGTACAGTTCTTGTGTATGTGTGTGTGTGTGTGCGGCGTGCATGGGTTAACCTGAATACTCATCTCATTTGGGGTTTCAATTCTTCTTTTTTTTCATTTCAGGTATTATGAAAAATGAGAATGGTGTTCCAGAGGACGAAGAAAACTTTGAGGAAGCTATCAAGAATGTTAATACAGCTTTAAATCCAACCAAGGTGCCAGATCACAAGTGCTCTGCATTTTTTAAGTAACTTTGTATTTCAGCTTTTAAAGCCTCTGTCAGTCTTCTTCTATTCTTATAATCTGTCATGTCATTGCAGATTCCCAGCACTACTGAAGACCTCTTCAATAGTGAGCAGTGTAACAACATCACAGCACAGGTTGTCTTTTTTTTAATTTTAGTTATTTAAAATAAACATTATTATAGCATTGACTAAAGTTTTTTTTTTTTTTTTAACTGTTTATTATGTTATATTTATTTAGACTTCATCCTTCTGGGTGATGCTTCGAGCTGTGAAGGAGTTTGTTCAGAGTGAAGGTAGCGGAAATCTTCCTGTACGGGGAACCATCCCAGACATGATTGCAGACTCTCAGAAGTTCATCAGCCTTCAAAACGTGTAAGTGGGGAATATGTGGGAGCTAGCGATAGTGATACATTTGTTGAGAGCATGAACGTAAGGGAAATGCACAAAAGTGGTTCTTTCAGCCTACAGTAAATCTGGTTCTTTCTCTTTAGCATGTAAATTAACATTTATATTTGTGTTTTACTCCAGTTACAGGGAAAAAGCTATGCAGGATGCAGCTGCTGTTTCTAACTATGTAGAGTCTCTGCTACAGTCTGTTGGAAAGGTTTGTTGCACACTCAAGTATTCATTGAGCAGAAATATTTAGTCACATTTGGCCTTTGAAACACACAATCATATTTGATTTTGAAAATTGTGGTAGTATTTATTTTGTTTCACTATCAAATGATGACAATCTGCTTCTCAGGGTTACTTCAGGGAACTTTATAAGAAAGATATTTGGACACCACCCTACAAAGATCAGACTTGGCATTTATATCACTGAAATGTTTAAAGCAACTTCGAAAACCAAATTTGATAAAGTCAGACTCTTCAGTGTCTTATAAATTTTACTTTAAAATCAATATTTTGTGCAGTAAATGATGAGCATTTAAAAGATCCCTTAATGACCTCAGATTCCAAATGTATTGATTAAATAAAATGGGTTATTTTAAATTGATCCAGCAGTTTCATGATATGCATCTTCCTTTTCTCTAGTCACCAGAAATCATCTCTGAAAGGGACATCAAGATGTTTTGTAAGCAATCTGTTTTTTTTCTTTCTCTCTCTTTTAAATTCCCCTATGTGTGTGTGTTTTTTTTAAATGTGTATATTTATATTCATTCATGGTCACTGAGATTATTTATATCCAAATATGATTCATGTCACATTACATTTGCTAGTTGACTTGTGCAAACTTCTAACAAAATGGCAGCAATCTGACTGAAATTCTTCAACAAACAGTCTTTTATCTACACTTTCTGTGCACGTATGAAATGTAATTACGTTGTTATATTTGTAGGAACTCTATCAACATTACTTGTTAAGTGCAATGACATTTTTGAGTCTTGTCAGAAGTTTAAAATAGTGGTTTATTTTCACGTAGTGCCATGCTGCTGCCACTGTTCCTTCCTATCTCAAAACTGCTTTGATTCAAGCTGTTTCAGTCCCAAACAGAAGTTTACCCTCCAACCATCTAATAATAGACCTAGATATTCCTTTGATGCTGATGATTTTTTTTTCTGTATCTGTAAATACATTACAACTACACTGTTGCCTCGTTTTTTTGTTTTTTTTTTTGTTTTTTTTTTTTGTTTGCTTTACTGATGATCAATACTTTTTCTGCTGTCTCTGTTGTGTGCAGACTTGTAAATCAAAACTTTAGATCCTAGTGTGGATTTTTATGACTATTGCTACACCTTCAGTGTATTTTTTTTCCTGACTAATGGAATTTGTGTTGTTTAGGTAAGAATGCGTCCTTCCTCCGGGTGGTGCACTGCAGATCTCTGGCTGAAGAATATAATGTGGATTCAGTAAATAAAGATGAAATCAGTAAGTGCGAGTTCATCTTTCTTTTACGTGCAGAAGCTTTCAGTTGTATTGTCTGCTCCTCTGATGGCGTGAAGCATTTTCACTTGGTAATTTTAGAGTTGTCTTTCCAGCCTCGTGCATGGACAATCCAGACAGTGAGATGGTCTTCTACCTCATGCTTCGTGCTGTTGATCGTTTTTATCAGCAACACTCCCGCTACCCAGGTACCATAAATTTTTTCTAGAGAAACATAAACTTGAAGTATTAAAGCTTGGCAAAATCAAATGCATTTCAGTATTTGATTAAAGAAGCATATTTATTCATGTTAAAATATCAGCTTCATTCAAAGGAATATTTGCTTTGTTTTAAAAAGCATCACTTAGCTCTCTCAGTCTTCCATCCCTACCAGGGAAAACAAGCCAAAAGAACTTTGGACTCTTTCCTGATCATCTCTTGGGGCAACTCCACATCATTTTATGGCACTATTTCACGCATCAACAATAATGAAGCTACATCACAGAGCTGAAACAAAATCATAGTGAAGGCAACAAAGACTCAAGAAAGTAATTATGAAAAGGAAAATGAGCAAAAGTAAAAAAAAAAAGCAACTTGTCCTCCACACCTGAGCTTTACATTGCAGAAGCTCCTTTCTGCTTTTTTTAAGCTGCAGATTTGTACATGTTTGAGGCTTTTGCTAATTGTGAGAACAACTTGTTCCTTAATATAGAAAAGGAAAGTAATAGCAAATGTTTAGATGTAGACCATTCATACAAATTCAGCCATAACAGAGAGCTCTGGGGAGACTAAGGAGTTTAGTCTGGAGACAACTGCAAGTTTTTTGAACAAATTATACTCTGAATGACACAGACTGTACAGAAATGGCTTGTTATTTTCCAGAATATAATGTAGTCTTGGTTTATTTCCTCCTGATGTCACATAAAAGGTCATTTTGTTTGTCTGTTTTTTTTTTTTCTTTTATAACAGGAGTGTACAACTACCAGGTGGAAGAAGACATCAGCAGGCTGAAGCTGTGTGTCAACAGCCTTCTGCAGGAGTACAGCCTCAATGTCAACATCAAAGATGACTACATTCATGAGTTGTAAGTCCTGGTCACCGCTGGACCGCCTCTTCACTGCAACTATCAAAAACTGTCAAATTAACCCTTAATTTTTGTACCCCGGCAGTTGTCGGTATGGTGCAGCAGAGCCACACACCGTTTCTGCATTTTTGGGAGGTAAAGTCTTTGCACACTTTAATAATCATTTTACCCCAGGTTCCTCCACTCCCCCACCCCCATTCCTACACCTCCTAATAAATAAAAAATGACTGTTAACCTTTGTCACCATGTTTGTCCAGGATCAGCAGCTCAGGAGGCCATCAAGATCATCAGCCACCAGTTTGTACCCTTCAGCAACACTTTCATCTATAACGCAATGTCACAGACCTCAGCAACATTTCAGTTGTGAATACTGTCACTGAAGCTGAGGTTGTTGGCAGAAACATCTGAAAAAAAATGGTGACAGGATGAAGTGACTGTAATAAATCCAGCTGTAAAGATAATGGATGTGCTCACAAGCAGAAGTGCATCTGGTGGGAAAGAAAAGAGGGGATCGGGCACCCATGGGGATTTTCTTTTAACTTTCTGTTTTCCTTTTGTTCTGAAATATCATTAAACAAATCTGAAAGTGGAACTTGCAAATTGAAAATCCATGTATAATATTTTCATCTCTGGTGTTGCATTACAACAAAAAGCTGTTTTTGTATTTTGTTAGGAATAATATATGTTAAAACATGTAGCCTTTAAACTGTCGAGTATTGACATAAAAGATTCAACAACTCACGTGATTTTGTATGTTTTCATGTTGGATGTGGCAGTGACATACATTCAACAAACTGCCTGACATCAGTCATCATTTGACAGTGTTAAGTGGTCAATATTGAGCTTGTTAAAGGACTGGGAGGTCTGTAATGTGAGTTGTCTTCAAGCACGTTTCACTGAGATTTGTTCATCTAGACTTCGCTATATTCGTTAATTTAACACTAGGGGGTACTGTTTTTACTGTTGGTACTACATGACCAACACATCCCAAGTCACAATCATGAACCATGACCTATGAATGCTAGCTATTGGATACATGCTGCTTTTGACGTAATCAAGTGGATGATGTTAACCATTAACCAGTGTGTTGTTTCTAGGCAGCAGTGTGCATTAATAAAGAGGACACTCTCCTGCATAATCAGCATGGTGTGATGCCAGTCTAGCTGGAGAATTATGAGAGTCATTATGATGTAACTGTGGGCAAGATGAAGTTTTCCTTATTTTTTTTTCTCCCCCTGAATGGAAATGTGGCCTCAGCTGATCTCACTCCCTCAGTGTTGCTTTCTGACACATCCTCTCACACACGCTCGTCCTCTCCGTCTGTCTGAGAAGGGGATTGAGAGGTTTGCCAAGATGTACGTGGGCCATTTCCTAAATCAAGATTTTGCCCACTGCTTCTTAAAGATTATCGTGTCCATGCATCCACTGCTGCTTAAGATTAACATGTAGCGGGGCCAGGTTTATTAGGGCAAATTAGAATCTCTTCTTGTCAAGTCTAAGATACAAACAGTTTGCATGAAATCCTCTGAAATCTCTTACAGCATCAAATTTAGATGATTTTTTTTTCTCCCCGGTCCCAAGCATGAAAAGATCACGTTTTATGCTGATTTTCTTTGTCCTATCTAACAATTGAAATAAATTGCAGAAGGGGCACCATATAATCTACCGCCAATCATTTTTAAACACTCAGCGATGGCTTCACATGTTGCTCTGTATCTGCTAAAGACTCCTGAGACTCGCCTGTGCGTGCCCTTGTAACCCAACACCCCCACTCTTGTAAAGACAGTTTCTGATAAGAGATAACAGAAACAAACAGGCCAAGGAGTCCCTTTCTGATGCAACCTAGGAGCTGTTTTTCTTTTTAAATATGTTTTCTTTTTCTCAAGCTGCCACAATAACAAAGTCATGAAATAAATGCATATTATAAGCTTCAGTGGTGTCGCATGGAGTACAAAAAAAAAAAAAATTTATGTGCTGTAATGGAGCATCACCATGAAAAAATGTTTTTTAATGTGTCATATTTCTGCTTTGTGGTTTGTTTACATGTGGTAACAGTTATCCACTCAAAACCAATGAGCAGAACGTAAACACTCTGATTACATAATATTCCATTTGATTAATTTATAATTGATTTCTGTCTTACACGATGCTGAAGTATATGCTTTGTTTTTCTACCCAAACTGATGCTTGCATAACCAGTCAAGTTGGCCATAAACTGACCAGAGGTCATGACTTGACCTTTTCAGGGATTATATCAGTACAATTTTCCTCTTTAGATATTGAAGTTTATTGGATTAACAACATTGTGCCACACATTAAGTGGGCTGCAAAGCACAAAGATTCAAATCATGAGAATATGTCATCTGAATGCTTTTGATGTGAGTGTAAGCATGCCATGTTATCCGATGACCTTATCCAGATTCTGTAAAGTGCCTTACAGTGTGTTTCTTATTCATCCATTCATCCATCACACTAGCATGCTCACATTAAAGTATTTCTACTACATAGTTGCTCTATACACAGCTATGGTTCGATTTCTACAGTCATACTCTAATGAGCACATTGGAGAGCAATAGAGGGTTCAGTTTCCTGACACTTCTGACAATGTACAGGATTTTGGATCAATCCTCTAACTTTCCTGTTAGAGGACAACCAACTCTACCCACTGACCCACGGCTGATGCCACAAACAAGCTCAAGACAAGCCCTAAAACTAATACTTTTTGTTTTAAAAAGGGATAACATTTTTCAAAAGAGCTGAACATGTGAGATTTGGAAATTGACCATGCATTATTAAGACCTCTAATTTCCTCTCAGCATGAAACTGCTTTATCTTTAGGCCACAGTAGAGGCCCAGCAATGGTGTGCATATGCATGTCTGTATGTGTTCAAGGGCAGTTAAAAGAAGGAAGTGGTCATTAATGCTAAAATCAATCAGTGAATCAGAGGCAAGCCCTGCAGAAGGGTTATTCTGCCAAAGATGATTCTCACTGGAAGCTTCCAGTAATAAATGGAGAGAAATGTGCAGCTGGAACTGGATGAGTCAGCATAAGGAAATGAGAAAACTGCACACCAAAGGTGGCAGATTGATGGCTATATCTTCCCCTAGGAACAAGGGTGTATGTCCTTATTCACACCCCGTGGCTGGATAGAAGGTTGCGGTTTTACATCATAATGTTAGAGTCTAAAACTGAGAGGCAAAGACAGGCAGAGGTTGAGAGTGATGTCCTCTCAGTTTGAACCATTTAACTGGCTTGGATCCAACTCGTCCACCTCTTTGTGAGGCCCAGGCAGAATAAAAGACAAACCAGAGTGGAGTATTTCTGTGTGTGTGTGTGTGTGCAGGGACACGGCAGGAGGCCGGCATACTTTAAACCTCTCAGGGTCTGCAGAGAGCTCTTCAGTTTTACTTAGTAAAAGCAAAAGAAGCTGCTGCTCCACTCAAAAATGCAACACCTTTGATTTCAATTTCTAAAAGTACATGGATGTGTTTTTCAGTCACATGTTGCTTCGACAAAGAAATAAGAAAACTAACTTTATTTAATGAAAGATACCTAAGTGGAGCACATGTGTAGGCTAGTGCTTATATATTATAACAATAAAGCACCCAAATTTCCTTCTGTTGCAAGGGAGTGTATATCTCTCTTATAAGATGGTTCAATGCAATGGACAATATGTTTAATACCAAATAATTTTCCTTATAGTTTTATTCAAATAAATGCAGTATTAGATGATTCTTGGCACCGTAAAGGAAAACAAGCCATTCCTACGTATTTGGCATTAATTTGCTGCCTTCAAATGAATCATTTTCATGAAAGACCAGGGAATCACAAATATGTTTGTTACTTTTATGAACTTTAAGTTCATATAGGCAGATGCGAACTTGAGATCACCTTGACTGAAACTTGTGTTTTATTGGAGCAGCTGCAGGTAGCCAGTGAAGCTAAATGAACAGAGCTGTGATGTGTGCCCATCTGTGTTGATTAAGACGTAAAATGCTATTTAGTTTACAGCTCTGACTGATGAATTGCATTATGACACAGAAGTCGTTCCCCTCAACCACACTGCCATACATTTTTAGCAATAAATCTGGGACTAGATACTTCAGTTATACTTTTGATATCACAGACCTGTGGCTAAATTGTGACTGGAAAAAGTCTCCAGTATTTGAGGCTTTATCTTGCGTGTTGATGCTGCTCTCACTCATGTTGGCTTTAGCATTAAGGAATTCACCAGAATATCTGCACTTCATCAGTGCTCTAAAGACTTTTATCATATTTCCCTTCCTCTTTTTGAAAGTTTGAAAATTATACCCAGACATTGGGTTTAATTGAACATTGTAGATTTCATTGCAGTCACTACTGGCTGATCTTATGTTGAAAATACACTATGTGGACAAAAGCAGTCAGACTTGTACACCAACAACAACTGTAGTGGCAATGTTTTCAAAATTAATATAGAGTTTGATCAATTTTTTTGCAACTTTAACATCTTCTACTATTCTTTAAATGTTTACCCCAAGGTTTTGGAGAGTTTATGTGGGAATTTGTTCCTCTTGTTTCTGTAGAGCATTTATGAGGTGAGGTCTTTGTGTTGGACAAGAAGACCTGGCTCCCACTTTCCATTCCAGTTTGTCCCAAAGGGGCTTGATGGGATTGAAGTCAGGCCTCTGTGTAGTGCAGTTAAGTTTTTCCACAGCAAGTTCAAATGTGTTTATAATCCTTGCTATGAGCACAGGGGGGCATAGACATGTTGGTTAGAACAGAAAAGGGATTTAACTAAACTGCTGTCACAAACCTAGAGGCATAACATTGTCCAAAGTGCCTTAGGCTGAAGCATTACCTGTCCCACTTTAGAGTGGGACAGGTAATGTTCTCCCAGCACCTGCCCATCTACTCGACCATCTTACTTCCTAACAGAGAAACATGATTCCTCACTCCACAGAACACGTTCCCACAGCTCCACAGTCCAGTGTTAGTGTGCTTTTCCATCCAGCATGTGGCATTGAACTTTGTGTTATGAAGCTTGCATGCAGCTGCTTGACCATGGAAAACCCATTCAGGGAATTTTCCGCCCCTAAGTTTTGGTTCTTACATTAATACCGGTGGATGTTTGGAAGTCTTCAGCAGAACGTTAGAGACTTTTACGCACCATGCTCCTTCGCAGGCGTTGACCCTGCTCTGTGATCTTACGTGGTTTTCCGCTTCATGGTTGAGCTGCTGTCATTCCCAACTGGTTTCGCTTACTATCAATATTTCTTATAGTTGACCATGAAATATCCAGCGAGGATGACATTTTACACACCGTTTTATGCAGAGACATCATCCTGCCACAGTACCAAGCTTGAGGTCACTGATGAGCTCTTCAGAACACCCCATTATGTCTCACAAATATTTGCAAATGCAGACCGCAGGGCTAAGTGTTTGATTTTATGGATCTGTGGCAATGAGTTTACATTAAAAACACCTGAATTCAGTGATTATCAGGCATAACCAAAATACATTTGTCTATATGTAACATGGAGACTCTGTTCACTTGGCGGAACACAAAAGAATCCACTTCTGTGTTTTGCCCTGACTTTAGTGAATAAATAGACTTTGAGTTCATGTAGGATATTCAACATAACTCAAGTCAACTGACTTTAATTTAGAATCAGGCGATTGAGCAGTTTATGAGGAATTTTATGACCCTTAGGCCATGCAGTCACTAGCAATCTGATGCCTGAATATGTGATTTTGTAATGTTTTAAACATAAAATGCTCCCTCAAGGTGTTAATTCAGTTCTGCAATATGCTGCTATAGCCTCCTGCAACCTGGCTGACTTTTATCAATATTTCATTTAGTTTTCATGTTCAGGTAAGACCATAACTGTTCATTATATTTTTAATAAGTTCACCAGTAAATAAAGGTAATTACTTTTTTTATTATTTCTGGCGGCTAGTCAGAATAGACTGCTTTAATGCTAATCTAAACAAAACACAATTGTAAACAATATCAGTCACACACAGTGATAAAAACACTATGGTCACTTCTTGTGCCTGGTTAATTCTTAAAATTTATTGCAGAGTTTACAAAGTTAGCAACATCAGATCTTGAAAGGGTTCTCGTTCAGACCTTCTTATGTCAACAAAAAGGGCTGCTGTTACTTAACTTGCTCATAAGTATTTCTTTCTTTATGAAAAGAGATTTAAATTCTTGATGTATTTTAATGCTCCTCAAGATCAAAAGTAGACACAAAGTGTGTTTATATTTTATGTGACTCATATGCTCAATGTGAAATTTCCAGAAGTTAATTAACAATTTTTGCTTTTTTTTTTTTTACAGCAATCTTTGTCTTTGCAGAATTCAGATGTCATGTTGAACTCAGTGGAATGGGCTCTGATTATTAGATAATGTTATCTGTTCTTCTGAAGGAAATTTAGTTTAACCATTTGAGTGAAAATAGCTGTTCATTTAAGTCTCATTCAGTTGTTAGTTTAGGTTCCTGCAGTTGGAAAGGACTATTCAAAGTGAATAGATTAGTACAAAATAAAGTACACACACATATACATGTAGAAAGTTGTTAGTACTTTTCTTGAACATAGAAAAACCCACAACAGTCACTGAAATAACTTAAAACTAACAAAAGTAACAATGCATAAGAGTTTGCTAACCATTGACAAATGAAAATCAGACATTGTTTTTGAGTTGTGGTTCAACAGAATCATTTGAAATACTAATTGCAATTGACAAGTCAAAACATGCTCCATTATATATTTGTTCATATTTGGACTCTTATCTAGCGGTGCAGTTTTAGCCGGTCAGAGCCTGTGAGGGTGGAGATGTCCCAGCTGGCTGGGCCTAATATTTATATTCCTTCCAGATGCATTGTTAATGAATTCAAGGAACACAGAGACACATGGGACAGCTGCTATCCAATATACTAATCAAGGAGGAGACCGAGGAAGAGTTATAAACGTGACCTCCTGCCGAGATGGAGGCCAGATCTATATGAGGACCAAGCCACCGCTATCCTTGCTCTGCATCATATATAAACACAGTGTGCACAAAGAGAGACTGAGGAGTCTGTCGATGTTTCTTTTCCAGCATAGTTGTGCCAGTTTGCAGCTTATAGTGGAGTTGGATCACATAAACTGGAACTGTTAACAAAAATCTCAGTGTGCTTTCAGGGACAAAAAAATAAAAAATAATTTAAAGAAAAAGCTGGAAAACTGCAAACTGTATAATTAAATCCAGGCTCCTCAGCTTATTGTGGTTAAAAAAAATTCAAACTTTTTCCTTTTTTTTTGAGACTTTATTGTTGTTTTTGAGTCAAATTGAGCTGAGTTATAACTTGAAATATGTGGACAAATTAGTTGCCACCCTTCTTTGAAAAAAAATCCCACAAACACTTCTTAAAGAATTTGAAACTGACAATAGTTTATTGGAGCCATCTCTTTTTTTCCCCATGTTTAACACAAATCAGACTTTTCTTTTGATTTTTGAATCAAGTGAATATTTTCCAGAATAAAACAAATGAGAATGGCATGGACAAAAATGATGGCACTTTTAACTTTATTTTATTACACAACCTTTAGCAGAAATCACTGCCAGCAAGCAACCTCTGTACATCGTAAGTAAATTTCTGCATCTTCCAACAGGTATTTTTCATCCACTATTCCTGAGACAACTGCACTATTTGTTTCAGGTTTTAAGGCAGCCATCTCCACAATGCGTTTTCACATCTTTCCATAGATGTTCACAGGATTAAGACCAGGGTAGAGGAAATGTTCAACTTTTCTTATTCCCCATTTTATGCCTTTATAGCTGTGTGGTTTGGGTTATTGTGCTGTTGGAGGATCCATAACTTCCAACTAAAGCTCAGCATTCTGACACTCGGGACTGTGTTTCACTCCAGGGTGCCTTGATAGTCTGCAGACTTCATTGTGCCTTGCACATGTTCAAGGTCCCTGTGCCAGACGCAACAAAGAATCCTATAAACATAACCAAGCCCCCTCTGTGTTTCACAGTGGGTATGGCATTCTTGTATTCTGAAAGCTTCAAAATAAATCCAAAAAGCTCTCGTTTTTCCATCCTCCCATAAACTTTGTGGCTTGTCAAAAAGCATTTTAAAAAATTCCAGTCTGTCTTTTTTCTTTTAATAATGAAGTCCTCATGCACTTTCTTCCATGATGTTCTTATTGTTGTCAAACTGAGATGGATGGGGAGATCTGATAGGAGCCTGTGTGTGTACCTTCATCTTGAAGTTCAGCTTGAATGTCCTTGAATGTTTTTCTCTTGGCTCTTTGTCCACTATTAACACTGTTGTCCTTGAACAACTCTCTCCTTTTCTTACTCTGATTTAGTGTGGTAAACACAATGAGAAAATACCACACAAAGGCAAGTTTCTTCCAGTTAAACAGGCTGAATGGCTGATGAAAATCCTTCCTTTTAATTCTTTTATCGGTCTGCTACATCACATATTAAAGGCATGCAGGTATCTATGTGGTAGAATTGTTTCAATTTTTCCACATCTGTACGTATTTAAGCATCTTTTACTGATAAATGTTTTATAAATATAGTAGGTGTCACTGGGACCACTTTTTGCGACAATGACTCATGCATGTACAGTACATGCGTGGATATGTTCAAGTAAAAACAGTAGCATCTATGCTGTAGTGGCAGGTAAGAATTTGAACAGCTGTACTTCCACTTGACAAGCCCAAACAGGTAGGTCTGTTTGTGTGATGTGCATCTGTATGCTAAGAAAAGGAAAGAGAACAAATATCTTACATGAGGCCTTGAGCTATGACTGCTGGGCCTTGATAAGTTACACTGGTATTTCAATGAGTCAGAACAGGAGACAAAACATGCTGTTTTTCAGTTAGGCTCTGGTTAACATTTCTTCTGAGATATAAGACAAGGAGATAGTGTAAGGTTTTCTTTTGTAACTGCAGACATATTGATGTTACATTAAAAATATCCGTTATAAATAACAGAATAAAATTCAGCTTTAGGGTCGTGATCCAATTTGTTCGGACTCACCGACGCTCACTGGGACAAACAGCATTTTTTTTAACTTTTGTTGTCCGTTCACATCTATGATCTATTCATCTGGATTTATCTTCCCTTTGCAGCTCAGCTTTTCGTGAGCCTGGAGGGAGGCAGATTGAGATGGGGTCGGAGATTCAATCTCCCCTGCAAGACCTGCGTGTCACATTACCCCTCGTAAAAACGCACACACATAGACACACACACACACACAGATGTAGGCTTATGCATACTCACGGGAGATGAACAGCAGATACACAAAAAGCCACATAACTCTGACACACAATATGAAGGATGTTCGAACGATTAATCATCAGCCTCCCCTTAACTTTTCCAGATGGAACCAGAATATGAAAAGCATTTACATTGAGCCGCTGCTCCCATCTTCTCATCTTCGACATGGCTCTGTCTGTAACAACATCGTATGTGTGTGTAGGTTTGCTGATTTTAAGCATATCATTTGCTTCACAGGAACATAAACAGGCCCCAGACTGCATTCTCCAGGTGCCATTCATATCTCTGTTGTCACACTTAACCAGAAACAAGGCAGCTGGAATTTCATTGTGAAGTTAAACACGGTGTTTCTTTGAGCAGCCACATTTACGTCTGTTTTATCAGATGCAGATCTGTCTTGCAAAAAGGCTGAGACAAATGCTTTCCTGACTCCAAAAGAGCATTGTCAGCTCTGAACCCACAGAGGATATCATATGTAAGTAATGAGATGTAAGTCAATACTTTTTTTTAATAGAGGAAAAGCACTACATTAAATGAGCAACACAAATAGTGTGCTACTCTTTAACTGCCCTCATTTTTCATGGTAAATATTAATGAGTAGCACCTCTTTGGTGAAACAAAGTAAAAAGAAAGCACAGCATCGAACTTTTATAGTAGTCCCAGGTGGATTTTTTGTTTTTGTTCTGTGTAGTCTTTTTCATCACATGGTCTTGTTTTTAGTTGCCCACTTTCTTGTTTAGGTTTGGACTTCAGCTGCTCCTTGAGCAAACTAACTGCACAGCATGTCGATTCAGAGGGGTGTGTGCATGTGTGTGAGTGTGAAAGAGGGAGACCGTGTGAGAGGGAGGGATGTGCTCCACAGGGGAGTGTTTATGAAGGAGAGATGGTCCGGGTGAATTCCTCAGATAAGTGACATGGCCCCATACTGTCCTATATGGTAAGCACTGTATTCTCCAGGATGAAAATGGTTAATATTAGAGACATGTGGAAGCATAAATTGTAGCCCCATGGACTTAGAGTTGCACGCACTGAGAGGCATTTTGCAGTGATACAGCTGTATTGCTGCAAGATCAGGTTGCAGTAGCCAGCCACATAATAAGCAACTTTAGTGCTCTACTATCTGATTTTATACATCGGTGAATGCGAGGAAGACTGTGGAAAATGTGCCATTTATGCCTCATGGAGGTAATAACACCAAGTTCGCCGATGTCAATGCACACAGCTACATTGTGAGTGGGTACATCAGCTCTGGGGGGCCCTTTACATGGTGTCAGTCTCACTTCAGATCACAGCATTGTTCAGATTCCTGCCTGTAATTATTCGACCAAGCCTGATTCAGGCCTATATTTTTTATTGACAAATGAGGAGAATGGGGTTGATCAACCACAAAAGCTCCTCTTTTCACAGTGCAATCGCCTAGACACCGACTACTACTACAGTAGAGAACAATTAGCTTATAAGAGGCAAACAGAGGCGCCTGGATGAACTGTGATGTGGATGTTTAAAAGCAAAACACTTGGCTTAAATGATTACACTGCTGTGCACATCCTAGGTTGGAGTGTTTTAAGTGTGCAGATCTACGTAGGTGGGTAAAGGTGGTGTTTGTGTGTGTGTGTGTGGATGGTTGTGCTTTGCATGTGTCAGCAGGGCAGCAGATAACAACCACAACCACAGAGGAACAACATACACCCATAAAAGCAGCAGTCAGTGTGGTTTGCCAGTTTGGAGGAGGAGGAAGAGGAGGAGGAGAAAGAGTTGAAGAGAGAGGGAAAGGAAGGGGTAACTTCAACAAGGGATTGAAACAAATATGTGGAGTCTAATCCCCGCATTAGTCAGCAGGGGGGGTGTGGTGCAATCAGATTCTAGCGTTGCTCTGCCATGTCGGGAGTCTGAGGCCTGGCAGAGTTATAGGGAAGATGTCTGTGGCTGTAAGAATATTATCTAATGTAGACACACAAAAACACACTCCAACTTGGTTGTGTTCAGCCAAATATTTCAGTCAACACGCATCGTTCTTTCACATCAACACATATCAGACACAGAGTACCGTAATGTGTAAACAGAGCTGCTGAAGGGATATTTCTTAGACTTAGACAGACTCTAAATCTCTATGCTTGTGTGCATCACTTTTTCTTTCTCATTTCTGACAACCAACTGGTTAAATATTGACACAACACGCATCTATGTAACATTACCCTTGCAGCCTTCCTTGTATTCAAATCCTGAACAACGAGGCATTATTGGAGAGTTTACAGTTGCTGGCAGGAAGATTTTGCTGCCTTTTTTTTTTTTTTTTTACAACGCCAGTTCTGTATCCCACTTGTGGCAAGAACACAAAAAGCTCAAAATTATTTGTTCGCCACTTGTGGATCAGCTGTCCTCAGTTGCAAGCTGATTTCAGCAAAGAAATCATCGTCTTCATGAGTTCATAGAAACGCCTCAGCCTAAGTCAATCTGCCCTCATTCTCACACAACAACCCTCCCCCCTCCACTCCCCTTCACATCTCATAAGCACTCTGAAGAAAACACAAGAAGTCTCATTTCAACTGAATGACTTACAATCTTTTTTTTTTTTTTTTACAGAACCTGGTGTTCACAGTTTTAAGCAGCAGAAGACTATAGACATTTGGGGCTTTTCAGGACTTAAGAAGGTTAATAGGTAGTAATTTCATATTGGTATGACCTTAAACAATGTAGATATATTTTTGCAACCCCACATGTTTTAAACATGCATGCACATAATCTCATTTTTCTTAAAACTCCATTTTCACAAAGCAGTGTGGTGAGTCTCGGTCACATAAAAGTCACCAGCCTGCAACTTGAGATTGGAAGCAAGCCCACAAAGGATAAGTCATTGTTATTCTTTTAAAAAAAACTTATTGGAAAAACTTTCCTGGAGGTTACCTAATTAGAGTTACATGCATGGAAAAACACACACAGTGGCGCTTCCCTCCATCCTGCTCTGTTTTCCCTTCAGCATCAGCTGAGTTGGCTGTCCTCTTAGATAGAGCCAAGGATGCTGTTCCTTCCTTTCTACTAAATGTCAGTAATAGTCAGGACTGATAGGACCGCCCAACCTGGTTTGCCTGACACTTCTCCATCAGAGATGCAAAGCAGCGGTAAATGTGAGTCACTTCCCAGTGGCCAGTATGCTGAGTCACTCTGCCGGCTCCACCTGTTTCAGTCATGCGTTGGTGACCAGAAGACAGGGCAGTTGTGTGAGGATAAGGGAAATGTACCTTCACAACGTACAAACACCATACAAAAGAATTAATTACATCACTCTGTAACATCAGTTGTCAGTATTAATCATCCCAGTATGTTAAATCTCATTCTTTCAATGATTTTTTTCAATGATTTCTAAATAAACAATAAGGTTAGGGTTAGGGTTGAGGCATGTCAGATAGATCTATAAAGGTCAGCTGTGACCTGTATATATA
>JAOWBL010049300.1:0-24572 GCA_028564865.1 Zenarchopterus dispar | reverse complement strand
CATCCATCCATCCATCCATCCATCCATCCATCCATCCATCCATCCATCCATCCATCCATCCATCCATCCATCCAGTTGCTTTGTCTGTTGCAGAGGATTTTCAACAGATGTGACTCAGCGAGGAGGGTGGCAGCATAATTAGCAGACAAACTAAAGTGAGCTTATCCTTGTGCTAGGCGACTAACTCCATGACCTACTTTGCAAAGAGGATTTTCCCCACCATTCACTCTGCCGGTGTGTCTGCTCCCTGCTGATAACTGTATAACAAATTCATACAACGCAAGCACACATACAAACAGTGACACTCAAACAGCCAGTCAGTCACGTTCAGCTTAACAAACACAAAAGCATCCACCACCCATACATGTATGAGTACGAGTACACTAACTCAGGAACTCAGTAAGTTGACAGTTAAAAAAAAAAGAGAGTGGTGCAATAAAAGTGAGTTCATGTAAAGACACACACACACACACGCGCACACAGTATCTGTAATACAGCCTGAAAGCCTTGTCAGACTGATGGTATATGATGCTTGCTATTCTTCCCATTGTGTCTTCTTGGCTTCTTGTGAGTGTGAGTGAATGTGTGTGTGCACATACAAGTTACTCCGTTATTCTTTACGCAAGCCTGAGCACTCAAATCTAATTCGGTCTTCTCCCTGTAGAGTGGCAGCGTGCGCAGCGTGAGAAGAATTCCTGTTTTATCTCCTTATTCACGAGAAGCTCATCTTGTCTTATGTTGTTTTTTCCCTCTATAGTGCCCCATCTCCTTTTTCTCATCTGGATCCTGTGATAACCACTTTCTCCCATCCTCCCCTCTCTCTTTCCTATCTTTCTGTCCCTCCTGAGGATTCTTTTCACCTTTCTTCCCTTACTGAGGTGCAATCAGATGTGGGGGTTATTGACCAGCAAGGTGTTTAATGAGGCTGATAAAATGAGTGGCCAGAGACCTCTAACTTTGTACAGGCACACCTCATCAAAGGCTCAGAAGCCAGAGATAAATCAGGCAAAAAAAAACAACAAAAAACACACACACACACACACACACACACACACACCAGAATTGGATTTTGATGTATGCTACCTAACTGTGAAGAAATCTGGAACTGAGCAGAGGCAAACGGCAGAACAGAATAACGAAGAGTACAGTTTGTGGAGAGATGCTGAGGTATCCAGGGAGCTCAGTTCAGAGATTTACTTTAATGTACATGTGAAGTAAGAGGAGAAAATGAGAGCAGAAAAGTGTTTCAGCTGCTGTGTATGTGAATGGGTGGGCGCCTGCACACCTGTGTCAGCATGGATAAATGTGTCCATGGACATGTGTGTGCACAAGCAGGCAAAGGGCTGATTACAATAACAAAGAGCTGGCACTGAGAAGCAATTTCGCAGCTTTAATTCCAGCACATCCTGGATCAGAAAAAGAACTATGGGGTAATTAAAACCAATACAAATCCCACCATGTTCCTTTTACACACCAAACTTTAGTTGTTGCCCACTTGTTATTTTTGTACTTAATTGTGTGTGCGTGTGGGAGACACACATTTTTTTCAGACAGATGAAATCCAGTGGTTCTTGCAGAAAATGGCTGGCACTGAGGGCCCACAAGGATAGACAAGAAAAGATGAGCAAACATTGTTGAGAAGGTTTTTTTTTTTTTTCCAGTTTTCTGAAATAGAGTTTCCTTCCAAGGATTACTTTTAGCCGACTGGTGATTAAATGGTGCTCTCCAGAGCTGGGGGTGGGGCAGCTGGGTGGTGATGCTAACCACTCAAAGCCGCTGAGTCTCTGGTATGTGACCACCTAAGAGTTGCTTGAACCTCTGCAATACTGGTCTGCAGAACACACACATAAACCACATCCAGACTCCCCCCAACTTAGAAGAATTTGCTGCTTAAAATACAATTAGTACATGTAATGTGTTGTTTATTGCTCTGTTTTCAAGTCAAGTTAGAGCTCAACTCTCACATGAAAACCACCATCACATGAAAACCTGATACTTTATAACTAGTACACGACAAGTGCTCTGCTATACTGGGTAAATGCATATATATACTCCTCACTGTGTGCTTATGTGTTTCACCTTTATTCAATTACCTTACACCCGTCTGCTTCTCCATGTCAATGTCTAAAATATTTGAAAAGACAGATTCTCCACCTGCAAAGTTCCTGCAGAACTAATCAGATATTTATGACTACCACTGACCCCCTGGATCAAACGTTTCCTGGCCTTCTGATTGGCTAACCTCCAGCAGGACCCCTGGCCTGCTGTCTCTGAGGTCACAGCAGCTCAGCCATTTATCACAAGTGTGTATCTCTGGTTTCTCCATCTTCTCACATGACTCATTTTGCGGTCCCCGCTGCTGTATTTTCCCACACCCTTCCTTTGCTCTTTGCTGGTTCTAATGCACAACAAGACAAGAAAAAGACTAGGGCCATGTCTCCCTGATCCGACTTCATGCCCAAGGGCCCGTGGATAAAAAAAATGCAGGATGCAAAAAACAACTATTAACAAACTGGTGGCACTTCAGAGAGATGATCTACATGTTTGTGAAGGTCTGACAAAAATCTGGACTTGCTTGTGGACTAGAGAGTAGTAGAGGTGCAGTCCTGGAGTATAAAAAACCAAACATTCACCGGAGTCAGGTAACAGACAGCTGGAGCAACAAAACAGGGGAGCACATGGACAAGATAAATTAAGCAAAAGCAAAGGGCAGAGTACGTTAAGTGAGGGAAATATCGGGTTTACAACAACAGTAAAGATCACACAGAAGGCAAGGAGCAGACATGAGGCAATGTGTGCACATGTGAAAGAGAAAAGTGGAGAATGGGCTGAAGGAGGTGTTGAGAAGGAACACATGGACCCTTTGGTAGTGAAGTGAAAAGGAGCGAAAGGACTCAGCTGGTGTGGAGGAGGAAAGGCGATGGAAACATGGGAGTGAGAGTGTGTGGGGTGATAACAAAAAGGGGAGATGAAGAAAGATGAAGCTCTATTCTTCTCAACTTGAGCTTTTTCCCCCCGTTTCCGTGCACAGACCAGGGTGTGATTCATTCTTTGTTGAAAGGCTCCTTTTCAAGAATCGGTGTGTGTGTGTATGTGTGTATTAAGTCACTCACAGCTGTCCTCCTCCTCAGTGATAGCGCTGACAACGTAGCAGGCGTAGACGAAACCCAGGAGCTGTAAACACACAACCCAACAAGAGACATCAGACTCCACAGAGCTGGCACAGTTGCAGTTGTGAGTTTTCTCTGATGGACAAAAAGACAATACAGAATGAAAATGTGTTTGCTCTCTAGGTCCTTTCAGTGGGCGGATAATGCATCACACAGGACTTGAGCTGAAGTGATTCATTAATTCATTGACTTATAAAAATGCATTTAACACACCATGTAACAATTGAAACTGATTATTTGATTTACTTTCTTTCCTTTTCTAAGTTACTACTATTTGTAAAAGAAATCTTGATTCATTTGATATAATTTTCCATAAGTTGGTTAATCATTGAAAAGAAGAAACTCAACAGATCAAATATGTTAATTGTGATGTGCAGTTCATACAAAGGAAATTTTTTATTTCTTGGAAGTAAATGTCCGCTGGCACTTAAAAGTAAAACAAAAAAGCAATTCTGGTGGACGCAGACTTTTGAAGCAACCAGACTCAAAAGATATGCACATGAATTCAAACTCTTTGTTTAGACCAGTCAACAGGTTCCACAATATGCATGGAAAATTGCAAATTCACTTTAAAAGACTCCCAAACATGACCCCTAAAGCACCTTTTCCATTAAACAGTTTTCGATTCGCCTTTCTCTGACCAATGAGCGGCCTGCAGCCTGGTGACGTTGGCTTTTCAGCCCGACTCAGCTTGGTTGGAACCCCCGCCCAAGTAGATGTGAAAAAAAGGAGGTACTAAGCAGTGCTATCACTAAGTGGAAAACCCTTAAGACAGAGTCAAGCCGAGCCAAGTAGGTACTAGTAGAAATGAGCTGTTACAAAACCAGCAAAGCCCTGAAAGATGATGTGAAGTTCCCCGTTGCAGTACAACAAACGAACATCTTAACGTATCTTATAATGAAATATTGATCTGTTTCTGTTACTCAACTGTATTAAAATATTATGAACTTCTGGATCCCATTCAAATGTAAAATTTATATGCAGGGAAAACATTACACCTCTGTGAGTGGCCTTTAGAGAGCAGGGGTTCATCAAAGCAAAAGATCAAGATATTAAAAAGTTTGATAGATGGTAAGTTGCCATATTTTTTTTCTTGAGAGTATATAATAAATATATATTGGTATATAATAAATATTTTGGTATATAAAAATAATTATGCCCAATTGTTACACAGAGTTTCTCTTTAATTAAATTACAAAATTGAGAGTAAAAAAACAACACAAAGTTTGAAGTTAAATAATATCCTGGACTTAAGTTTTTTAAAAATGTGTTTTCATTGAATTTGTTCAAAATTACAATGAATTCTAAGAAGCAAAATTTAACTCATAACAGTGCAGGCAGGATATTCTGCTATATGAATACAGCACCATGAAGGGTTAATTGTAAGAGCTCGGCGCAAACCCTGGTAAGACATTAGCTGAGATAGATTAGGGCTTTTAGCAGTAGCTTTTAAGATCTTCTTTGAAATACAAAAAAAAAACAAAGAAAAACACACAGAAACGTGCCAATAGTAAGCTCCAGGCTGATGATGTGTTCAACAGTTTTGTGTGCTTCAGTACATTAAAAAGCCTGGCATCTGGAGCATACATACTCTCGTTGTTTGAACGTCTGCGCAGACACACCACAAAGTGGCAGAGCAAGCGCACGTAGGGGCAAACACCCAACACATAAAATACCCCGTGGCACTGGCAGATGGCCGTCACCGATTCAGAAACAGACGCGGTGAGTCTCTCGTCACCCAGACATCCATCCTTCATTTGGACCTCCGCCACAGCAATTAAAAACGGAGTTGGGCACACTGCCCTCCTCACACGCTGGGTTCACAAACACAGAGCCCAAGGGTGTAATGACTGTGTGATGATGGCCATTCATTCAACTTAAAATCTAACTTGATGCATGTATTCGCTCCGTAAACTGAACAATGGTAAACATGTTTGTGTCTCTATCAATCTTAGCTTTATACACTGTTTCTTGAGCACCATAAATTATACAGAAGTTGTGTGTATTAAATTGTGTGTATTCATTAAAAACAGGTGTGATGCCTAATAAAATGCAGAATGGGCCTGCATGTGTGGGCCTGATAAGATATATTCTGCTTCTCTCATGCTGGATTCTACCTCGCCATTATCTATGTGCCGGTGTCCCCCATCCATTAGAGTGGCGGTGAAATGGAGGCGAATTAGCATATGTATACAGCCAGTGTCAAACACAAGATGGTGTTAACAGCAGGGGCACACCCTGCTTTGCAACTGCATTGTGTCTGTGTGTGTGTCTGCCTATGTGTGTGCTTGGATGTGCTAATATTCATGCATGAGTGCACTTTTGTTTAGTTTTTGAACAGAAGTGTGTTTTGTTTTGAGCGAAGTGTGGCGTAGCATAGAAAGGCTGATAAGTCAATATTAAGTGTTGAAGTGAAATTGCTGGACATCAGGTTTTTTTTCATTGCTTCTATGGGTCTCTGAAGGAGGAGAAAACAGTAGAAGATCATGTTCAGATTAACAGCTGCACAACCTGCATGAAAACTTTAACAAAGATGAACGTGGCTGAGAATCTGCAGGAAATGCAGCTGGAAATGAAAATGTTTTGTCCAATCAAATACATGAAAGAACAGTTTCCTGGTTGATTATATTGAAATTTATATGAATAGTTTTACTCTTTACAGACTTGTATTTTGAATGCAAGCCAGAAAAACTCAACAAACTAAGCAAATTAAGAGTGCATCAATGATGTGATAAAATGAGCTTAAAGCAACATTTCTTTGGTTAAGTTTAACATACTTATAGAAATAGAAGCACTCTTTTCCAGAGATAATTAAAATTATCACACTAAAACAAAGAAAATTACTTATGAGCTTAACACATATTTGCAGTAATACTAAACTATACTAAAGTCATTACTATTTTGTCTTGATGCACAAGTTATCTAAAGTTGAACTGACGTTTACTATTCTAGCCACCTTGAGACTTTTTTCCCTCATGGAAGCACCTCGCAAGTACCCACTGAGAGACTGAAAAAGACATAATATTTGAAGATGCTGCAAAATTCCTAATATGCATCATAGTTTTAAGAACAGCTTTACTGCCTATAAATGAAAACTCTGTAAAAGTTCTGCTGCAGGAAATGACCTCCATCTTTCATTTGTCTGTTTATAGCTGCTGCCCGCTAGAAAGTTAGTGTCATGTACAGGGAGCTAATAAGATCAAAGAAATGTGCACTTGGTGGTGTTTTCCTGGAGGGGCCAAAAATGTAGGTTAACATCCTCAATCGCAAGTGACAGTTAATCCGAAGTAAGATTTCCTACTCATATAAGCTAAAAGCTAAATGTTCTGAACTGAAGACAAAGAAATGCCAGTCTATTGCCCTCTCATGCAGACGGACATGCACGTGGACATTCCCCCAGGCAGTGTTGGCTGATGTCTCCTTGTCACTGCAGGAGTTCGAGCATCATTTTTTCATTTCAAATTAAAGTCACATTAACTGAGCAAATAATGCTGCCTCATATCCTCTGTCTGTCCGCAAGGACGAGCCACACTGCATCAGAATCACTTGTCTGCCAATCACTTGCTCTCAGAAACTCATTATGTTAGTTCATTAAGTTAGTTCGTTATGTTATTTCAATTTATTAACACACGTCTGTGTGTCAGTCTGCAGCCTGCAACCCTCCTCTGCTGCTTTTCTCTCATATCTTAACTTTTTTCTGTCTCTCTTGAGCTGGGTGAAGAGTGGACAATGATTTGAATGAACGACTTAAAAAAAACCGGATCCAAATAAAAATCTAAGCATAAAACCCTAAGCACTAGTTGGATGCAGAAGAAAAAAAATGTATTAAAAAAATAAAGAAATGTCTGCAAGTGGAGCTCTTGGTACAATTTATTATGCTACCTATAGCAGGTATTTTTTTATGGTTCGGCATCATATGTGTTTCTTCTCTCAGATAATGAGGCCAAAAAGCCTCGGGCCTTGTGTGAGGGAGAGAGAGCGGAGGGCCAGCTGCTGAGCAAGAAAGAAGGGTTACATGCATTTGCATAGGCTAATGAAGGTCAGGTTTACACTTACAGTGCCACGCCAAAAAGACACACAACCACCTTTGACAACACCCATTCAGGCTGCATCCATACTGCTCTCTTTTCTCATCCAAAATGCCATTTCAAAACAAAATCATAATCTGCAAATTATCTTAGGGCAATGCTCATATGATATAAACTAAGTGAATCAAGGAAGAGTATGTATGATCCACTTTTACACAGAGATTACAACATAGAGATGTACTGGAGATACCCTCTTCAATTTGCCTCCACTCTCCAGCTGAGCATTCACAAGGATCCCCCAAAGGTGCAATATTCCTTCCCCAGTGTGTACACTTACAAAACATTATAGCATTCCATGATCTGAAGGTGGTCCCTTTCCTCTACTTCACAGTTACCAACAAGCCACTAATGTATCCAGTCACTGATGGCTTTATTCAGTTTGTGCTGAATAAATGCCAATAAAAATGAATAAATAAATTTTAAAAAAAAAACAACCTCCACTTGGTTGTTCCCATGGGATGCACAGGGCAGTGCTGGGCTCAGCTTCCCTGTTGCTCCTGGCACTTGGGAGGCTGTGGGACGCTCCTCCAGGTTCCTAAGGACAGCAGCAGGGTTTACCCAGTAGCTAGTGCCCCAAGTCAAGTGACAGCCAGCCTCTGCTTTTCCAACCACTGTGCTCGAACACTGGATTTTTTTTTCTTCTGTGTCGTCAGCTTGCTCCTCAGTTGGTTGAACTTTCTGAGAGTGGCGCTGAATGCTGCTGGCAGATGGCCTGCCAGGCTGTACGTCCTCTACGCAGAGTTTGCAGCCATCCTCTTGTTACAGTTTTCCACAATGTCATTTCACACAGCACAATTACTCCCCCATATTACAGCTCTGTTGTTACCTCTCAAGGTGGAACAGAGTGCAACATCCACGGACCAAAATGCTGCATTGATCCGCGTCCATGCCCTTCACACAGCCCAGAGGGGCGAAACACAATGGGGGAGCAGCCTGACTGCATGAGGAGCGAATGGTGATGAGAATCAGTGGAGCTTCGTGAACTTTTCCAAATGTTTTCTTATCCATCCTCACACACAGAAAAAGTTGAATTTTTAAACTCAAACAGGTTCTGCTGCAGATCAAACATTTCTACATGGAAACTAAGACTAGAATAACAGCGTTAACTTGGTTTGATTGAAAATCTTGTCACCCCTTTTCTTCTGTGACCATGGTGGCAGAAAATGCCCAACATAAATTAAATATTAGTTATTAGTCAGTTCATTAGCATGTTCATTACCTTCTCAACATGAAAAGACATGTTTGCCTTTTATTTTTACAGACTCAGTTACAAATTTGGATCTTATAAATACTCAAATCAACTTCAAATATTATATTTGAACCAAAACTGGCACGTCTGAGATATGATCAAAAGACTCCATTAAAGACAGTTTTAGTCTTTTGTGTATGCTAATGTTCAAGCATTTTGGAAATACTGTGTGTCTCCAGTTTAGTGGCCTCTGCATAAGTGTGTAGTGACAGATCTGACTCATTCTAAAAGCTAATTAACACACTATTGATCGTGACTCATTGGGTTAGGAGAAAAGTGACTGGATGCAGCAGAGTGAAAGAAATTTGTAGGTAAAATATATCACATTGGAGAGAGGATGAGGGAGGGGCTCAGACAGATAGCGGTGATGCAGGTTTCCTGTAGGTTAATTACACAGGACTTTCTGCCTGACAATAAAGGTGCATGCATCTCGGCAGAAAATTAGGTGTGCGTGTTTGTGTGCAGTCAGCTGCATGTTTAATGACAAAACGTGATGAGATGGGGACTGCAGAGCCCGGATCCAGCTGTTCTTCTGTGACACCCCCGTGCCCCAAATGCAAGCAGACACACACTTAAACACGGCAAGATGTGAGACCACCTGGGGTTGATAAGTGTCTTTGGTGCTGATTTGCGTCTTCTACATTAAGTAACAGCCCCCTAATGGCACGCCAAAGATGTCGAAAAACGGAAAACATCTTGTTTTTCACATGTAGCCACAAACAAACCTGATTTTATGTGAACCCTGACTGTGTGACAAAAAAAGGAGGTCTCTGTCACAACAAACCAATATCATACATACAAAATCAAATTGGAAAAAGAAAAAAAAAGATCTTAGGAGCATTTATTCTTTAAAACATACATGTTTTAGCTTCCATGGTCTCTTCTGTTTCCTCTGCTTTTTTTCTTCTTCTCAGAAGTTTCTAAAAAGCTTCATATTATAATCTGGAGAAAATCCATTACCCTCCAAAACAGATTAACAATTAAATCGTCTTGACCAAGACAGCTTTGAAGCATACAGGCATGTTTTTAGGGTATAGTGCACCCAGCCTGACACAATATTCAAAGCTCAAATGGAGGCTAATTCTCTCCTCTGGTCTTGAGGTCTTTCCTTCCTTCACATGGTTTTTGGCAGCAGTCAGATGGCCTAATAACTGATCAAAATGGCTTCATGAATCTCTTTATCCTGAGATCTAAAGATTGTGAACCAGATGCTGTAAAATTTAAAATTTAGTAACAATGCAATACCAATTTCAACACATTACAGCTGCTTAAAAAGGAAAAAGGAAACCAAGTGATTCTTACAATTCCTTTGTAGTTTATATCATTGCAAAGTAAAACTAAGTACAAGAATCAGTGTTGCACAAAAAAGAAAAACCTAGATCCCCAGGACTGACTGTTGCTTTGCATAAGAGTTTGAAAACAGATAATGTACTAATGGGTTCAAGAAAATGTTCAATGAGTGGTGTAGTTATCCTCTTTTCATGCTACTGACACAAGTGAACCTTGACATACACAAAATGTGCACCCTGTAGGCAAGCCCACCCTTTGGGAGTAGTCACAAGGATCAGCTCACACCAGGCAAGCTCAAGGTGCCCCCATTATTACAGCCCAATCTCATCCGAAAACACGTCACAGTTTTGTCCTCATCTCTGAAATATAAAAATATAATACTGTCACAATCCACGGTTAGACATTGTAAGATGACAGCAAATTGCCAAGTTGCTGTTTCTTGCAGGGCAGTGTCCATGCGACAATGATGACATGATTAATAATTCTAATTCTAGTCTAGGTTTTTTTTTTTTTACTACAGACCCTATCAATTCAAGAGTGAGAATGATGTAGAAAAGCCAAGGAATGTGAAAAATACTGTAGTATGGATCTTTGACTTGCTTCAAAATGCTTCATAGGTTTCATCCAGCCCACCCTATAGAAGAAAACTGTATCCTTCACGGACATATTCGAGTCTTGTACATTTTATCTTAGCCTTGTCCACAAACCAAATGCATTTTCCCCCACAGTTCTCAGTCTTATGGAAAACTACTTGAATTTAGGGAATATGATAGTAAGCTGTTCTCACAGTTTTAAGTCATAAATCAATTCGTAACAAAATTTAACATTCAGAAAACTGCACAAATTAAACAGTACAGCCACTCTACCTCTGATTTGGACAAGGGGAAAAAAAGCTCTCAAAATATACAATCTATGTAAGCTTTCCCTTTTTTTATTATATCTTGACAGCTATTTTAAAAAATACTGATGTGATGATGGACGAAGCAAGACATCAAGTGTTAATGTCTTGATGTAACAAGAGACAGTGAGACATTGACATGGACTATTTTGAAGTGTTACAGTGAGACTGCAGCCTTTTATGCTGTGGACCCACATAGCTATTATACATTATCTCGTGATACACTCCCCCATTCCCATTTGTGCTAAATAAACTACGCTTTAACACAGGTAAGAGGCTAACATGACAACATGGCAATATACAGAAGTGGGGGGAAACCAAAGTGACAATGATTGAGATAGGCAAACAGAAAAAAATTGCATAATCAGTTATTGTCATTTAAGTTGGTGGGGATTTGACAAAGATTAAGGTCAATAAGAGTGATATCTAAGCCAGAGAAGGAGACAGGAAGACAGAATGAGCTAAGAGATTGTGATGAGGGAGGCATGAAAATAGAGGAAATGAGCAATGGAACGAGAGAGTGACGCAGACAGTCGTTTCTCCCATTATCAGTTTCCAACCGATGCAGGTTTCCAGGGAAGAGAATTACACAAGAGAAAATGATGCCTGTGGCAGACATATCCAGTGTTAAGTGATATAATATCTTTCTGTGTGAGAACACCTTTTTAGATTGTCGACTTAGATGCTCAGCAGCTCTGACATCCTTCTGACATGTTTGACTTCTCCTTCAGCATGTACGACTTATATCTACAGACATAAGCCGAATATCACATCTTGCACCATTTTTCTTCTTCTCTCATACAGTTCTTACAAGCTAATCCTCTATCCACCGGAGATGTTTTCTGAGTCTCTACTGTTTTATTTAAGAGTGAAGGCAGCACACTAGAAAAAAAGGAAGATGGCGAGCAGATGAAGGAAAGAGAAAGATAAAGGTATATTTTCTGCTTACTACACGGATAATAAGTCACTATTATGGCAGAAATTAAAAAAAAAACAACTATGAAACTATGTATGAACTCAGTGAAGTCAACAAAGAATAGAGGGGCATAGATGGAGCAAAATATTCCCTTTAGTGCTAAATAAATAATACAATACCCCAGCTTGAAATGATGCCTCCACTTCAAGCTCATCCTTTAAATTGAAGTTACTTTTTGCCTGAATGTTGCCTGAGGCAGGATAAAGCAACAAAACTGGCCTGACTTTGCCAAATCCAAGACTTCACTTCTGAATTGCTTCTTTCCAGCTCATAACAAATCTGAGCAGATGGATGACAGAAATGTTTCCATTACAGGCGGATTGACTAGCATTTTTCATTTTGATGAAACATGTTCCTCGGAGCCCAAGCTAAATATTTAATGAACTCTTACTGTGACCTTCAAACCCTCTAAAAAAGACACCTGACTTTCTTCATTTTTTTGACATTTATGCCTTTAGCTCTCCTCTGTCCAACCACTTCTAATCTTATCAGCACATTAAATCTCAGTTTTTAAGTGGTTATAAAGTGTGAACTTTACCCAGAATATGATTTCTTGCCACTTTTAACCATGTAGTTTAGTTGCTTTAACCTAAGAAAAGTTTTTCCCCCTTTTTTATTGCCTAACTGTAACTGAACAGCAACTGGAAGTGAAAACTGAGAGTTTAAATGGAATTTCTGAAGCAAACCAAGATCAAATATGAATAAACAGCTTCCTATGAAAGATTAAACCTGAACACATACTATTGCTGTCTAAACCAAACAGCATCTGAAAATGAAAAGTGAAAAACAAAAGTTAAATGGAAAAACAAATAGCAATCTCACAAAGAACTCAAACCTCTTCTTTCTTGATGAAATTCCAGTTTTTGAATTTAGATTTTTTTTTTCTGGCTCACCAGCCAACAAAGGTGGACTTTAAAGATGTGTCAATTGAGCCACTGATACTAGATAGAGGTGAAATGTCATCTACAAGGCAAAATGATGTATTTAACAACTAATATAAGCAATTTATGTCCCAGAGAAGTCTGTGGTTTTTCTTCTAAAAAAGAACAAGCAAAAACAACAGTCTGAAGGACTCTTTCCTCCTATACAGTGTACTGATTTTAGCCTGAGAGGAAGTAAGCACACAAAGAAAATGACGTCACCACAGACTCCAGGATTGCAGGATCAGTTCCCCGGCTCCTCTTGGGAGCAGCTCCCATGGCATTACAGCTGAATGCCTGGATGAACAACAGCATAAAAATGCAGGCACATGTGTGCTGCCAAATCCTCATATGGAGGAGCAGAAGTCCCAGCGTGGCGAACCATAAAACAATTAATTGCCAATAGTGCAAGGACTAATGAGGTTCAGTGAGAGTGTTGAGGCTGTAAAGTGAGGTCAGCCACTTTACTACCTTTCTTTATGAGGGAATTGGGACAAACGATACAATCCAGTGGTTCTTACCACTGAGTCCCACTGCAAAAACAAAGTCTGCAAAATTCGACTTACACCAAGATTGAATGGTCAGAATTAAATCCAACATGACACTCAAACCAACCGGTGTTCCTCTCGGTCATCTGCAGGTACATATACTCCCCATGTGGTAACATTCAAATGACTTTGTAAAGTAGGTGTACGAATGTGTGTCGGTCCAGGATGTTACTATTTGGTAATGAATGGGTGTGTACAAATATGCAAACGGGTAGGATGTATGTTTCTGGTGCACTGAGATTGAACTGTAAATAGAGGACAATAAAAGTCCTTCGAGTGTTTGAGGAACCCGTTTGCAGCTGCCAAGTCAGAGCACAAGCCAGAGAAAAACAACACACTAGTTTTTCATTCGGTGGCCAGGACAGAGGAAGGAAAGCTGTTGTAGACAAAATACCAGAGGACCATGGAGTTATACTGTGAAAAAAACAACTTTCCTTTCCATAATTTTTCTTTCTTATGTTTTTCAAAACTATAGCATGTAATGTTGCCGAGATTCTGCTACACACCCGCGTGCAGTGTCCTTATGTGAACGCAGAAGTGGTGTAATGTTGTACTCACAGCTACGAGGATCTGCGTGCTGCTATGCATGACCTCGATGTACTGGTAGTCCATGAGGCATCCCATGACAGTGATGTAGGAGTGGCTCTCTGTGCTGCGGACCCCCGGAGCCGGTGGAATCTCTGTCCTCACACAGCCGGGACCGTGTTCGCTCCACCAGGAGTGGTGGGCTGAGATGTTAAACGTCAATAGATCACTGTCCTGGAAGAAAAAGAAAACATGAATCTTTATGTGGGCATAATGCTTTTATTATGATGCAAGTTAAGTTATTTGTTATATGAATTTCAAGGCTGGATTACAGCAATGCAGATGTAGGTATCTTGACTGTAAAAGCTAAAAAAAAAAGAAAAAAAGTAATTTTTTTTAAATGTCTGTGCTTGTTTCTTTGAAGAGGTGTCATCTAAATTTAGACGAAAAAGCGTTTGCAGCATTTACAGCAGTGTTAGTTGTCATGTCTCATACTTTAAACGTCAGACTCATGCAATTCATATTTTTTTCATGTCACACATCCAGTTTTTTGCACAGTGTAAAGCAAATTCAGAAGTGATGATGTCTCAGCTAAAAAAAAATGGAGCCTGACAGCACACACACAAAGACTATTTCTTTGAATTTTCGGACTTAGGAGAAAAGTCAGAAATATCTTCTATAAATGATCTCTGGTTCATTAGTGTCTATCACTGGAGCTTTTTGAGCTATACGGGACTAGGACCTCCAGTTTCTTCTCTGCCTGCAAAGAGGTAAGAGTGTGAGTTATTATGGTAATGCTGGGCTGCATTTCCATCACTTTGATCATTTGCATCACTTTCCATCACCTTTTCTCACCTTGTCAGTTCATTCATGTAATTCTGTAGTCATTTTAGTAGCTCTAAGATTTTAAAGATGAACTAGTTATTACCGACAACTGCAACCCCACATAACATATTCAGAATACAAACATATTGTGATGTCTCACAAATAACTTCAGATTATTTCATTTATTCATTCATTTATTATGCGACAGTCTACTTTCCTGAAACTTGTACATATTTTAGGCCACATAATGTTTGAATGAAATTATTTCAAACATGAAATAGCTTTTCTTGCAATTATAATTTCTTGTACTAATTCATTCCAATTCATTTATTTTATTAACGGATTCAGAGATCCCCAACCAGAGTTTGGACTGCATGTGAACTATGAATAAAATTAATTTAGCATTCATCGTATGAAAAAAGGTTTTGCTGCTGCTTTATTATTTAAGAGAAAATTCTCTTTAAATCTTGACACAGAATCGTGGCAAAAAAAAAGACTGTTGCATGCTGTGCTTTACTCAGTTATGATTTTCACTTTATATGAAATTCCTGCATGACTTTTGACTTTTTAAACAGTGTAACCAGGGAAACTGGGCATTCTTCTTGTTGTGGAAACAAATCATAAGATTTTATACATCCATCTATACATTATATATACCCCCTTCTGCCAATTCAGGGCCACAAGGATCTGTTGGAGTCTATTCCAGCTCTCTTCAAGTAAAATACAGGGGCCTGGACAGATCACTAGTCTATTGCAGGACTACATGTAGACAAAACAACTCACACTCGCTCCTCTGGGGAAATTAGAGTTATCATTTAGCCCGACGTACTTGTTTTTCTGACTGTGGGAGGAAGCTCGAGTATCCAGGGAAAAACCACACAAGCACAAGGAGAACAAAACGCCGTACAGGTTGACTCCTACCAGAAGTCAAACCAGGGGCTTTCTAGCTGGGAGGCAAAAGTGCTAACCAGCAAGTCAGCAGCTGCCCCCTTAGTTTCTAAAACTCGCTGATCTTCTGGTTAAATAAAGGTTTGATTGATTTATTGTCTAATCAATCGATCAAACCTTTATTTAACCTTTGACTGTCCAACTATAAACATCTACTGTTCTAATGTCTGGCAACTTTAGTTGTATTTGGTCGTAATTTTTAAAAAATCTTATTAGAAGTTGGCTTGCAAAAAAGAAAATTGCTTACAAATTCTTTGATAAATAGACTGATAATGATTTTACCAAAAAAAAAATAATTGAATAAATGTAAATGTTTTCCTTTCTTCTGTTGGTCATGCATTTTCAAACCATAAAGGATCTGAGTTAAACGACTCTTTAATAGCTTTAACGTACGGTTCAAAGGACTAGCCCTGCATTAGCGTCCCCGTCACACTTGCTGTTTTTGAGTGAAGTTGAACAACTTTGCAAGCTTCACTACAAGCACGACACTAATTTTGTAGCCGGCATCTGAAACGTGTAACTCTTGCACACTCAAGCATGCTCATTTTGCATGGAGTCATATGAGCTCACACGTACAGCCGCACACAGCTGCACAGACGCTCACACCAATCAATACCTCAGAACAGCAATCTAACCCCGCATCTGCCCCTCAGCGACAAGACATGCATTATTAACAGAACCGAGTGCTGTCAGGAAACATCTCTGATTCCTATCACCACCACCACCACACACACTCACAAACACACCTCACAAATACACACATTACATACATAATGACAAGAGTATCAAGCCACAACTTTCAGTAACAAATCTGTGGCGTCAATAGAAAAGCATCCAACAGGATCACGAGTGATATAAAAATAATGACACAATACCCCCTCTCTTCTTGCTGATGATCTGTCATTGCTCTCTGTCTCAAACTTTCTTTGTCTGCCTTTCTATCATTTGCCACTCACACACACACACACACACACACACACACACACACACACACACACACACACACACACACACACACACACACACACGATGGCTGAAGGTCAGTAGGTAGGACTGGACTAATGACTTTACAGATGCCATTAATTGATGCTGCGAGCCAGGGAAACCGTCTCCATCGAAGCATTCATGACTGCAGTACATCAGCACTCGATCCTGAAGAGGCCGTTGGCGTCTTACTGTCAGGAGACAGATTTTTATGCTCTTTTGCACCCCAAAGCACAAATCAATCCTTCCATATCACAAATTCAAGGTAAAGAGACTGATCCTCCTGAATGATTTTCCTTAATTCAAGTCAGTTCATATTTAGAGACAACTCTGTTTATGTAATCATTACAGATAGAAACTCTATAAAGTTCAGCTGGAAATTACTATAAATAATGACTTCTAGTTCATGAAATAGAGAAATGAAAATGCTGTTTGTGTAATTACAGCTGGGAACACACCTGAGCACCAAACTGTTTGTTGAAGCATTTTCTGATTCCAATGACAGCCTTGTATCTAATTAGGTTTCATAAAGCGGAGCACACCGATGGGCTGCGTATTGATTCAAGGTCTGTGCTCAAACTTGGTCTGCTGTGAGCTTTGAAACGCAGTTTGCAGCTCCAGTCTGAGCACAAAATGTTTTACCCTGTGTCCAAATCAATACAATTCTTACATTTACTTGAACTTTAATGTTTGTGCAGAAGGTATTTAATGTCCTTTCTTGTCAATACTCACTAAATTAACTGTATTTGTTAAATACATTCACGTTTGCATTTCAAACCTGCAAAGGAATCCCCAAAAGAGTTGCAACAGTAAAGTTTTTGCCGCTTTTTAATGATGCCATACTTTCTCGGGACATTTAAAAGGCACTCTGGCATTAAGGATAGCAAGAGCTGAAGAGTTTAAGCTGTTATTTTGTCCCATTCTTTGTGCAAAGACATCTTAAGTTGTGCAGCTCTGCAGCGTTGTCATTGTCTCATCAAGATTCTTCACACATTCTCCAGCGGGGAGAGGTCAGGACTGCCTGCAGGCTAGTCCAGTGTCTGTACTCTCTTTCTCCTCAGTCATGCCTTTGTAATGTGTAATGTCATTCTACATTGTTTTGTTGGAAAAATTTATGCACTGCCCTGGCAAAGATGTCTGGAAGGCAGAATATATTGCTGTAAAAATCTCAGCATACTTTTCTGCATTAATGCTGCCATCACAAAAGTGTAAACAACATTAGTCATGAACAGCTGTTTCAATTCCATACTATTACAGAGCAAGGCTTTTGGACTTCATGCTGGTTTTGTTCATCTTTGATCTGGAGAATACTTTCCCATTTCTTCTGACAGCATATATTTCCAGTATGGACTGATCCATCACAGATACCTCAGAGCCCAGAGATGTTGACACTGCCTCTGGACAAGGTTAACATGAGGCAATACTCTGTGGCCTCTTTCTGTGTTGTGTTTGAAAAGGGTTCCCCAAGTAATGCCTTGCTAATGTGTTCGAATGATGAATTAAGGATTTCTTCATGCAGTACATCTGAAAGATTAGAAATTGGGGGTGTCCAGTTTAGTTCATTCACTCTTGCCTTTGCACACTGAAATTCCTCTAGATTCATTAAATTGTTTATCTGTACTATGCACTGCAGACGCCGAAATATGCAAATTCCTTCCAGTCTTTATTAGAGTAACACTGATTTTAAATGTTCCAATAAGTTTCTCACAAATTTGTTGATCGAGTACAGATCTTCTGTCCACATTTGTTATTCAATGTCTTACTGTTAAGCTCATAAGATTTTGTACCAAGTTGAAGAGAAAAAAATATGAGTATGAATGAAAAATGAGGCAGCGGATGACTGGGACAGTTAAAAACAGAGGTGTGCGCAGAGCAGCAGGGGTGTATCTGTTTTACGCTGTGGGGGAGGGGTAAGGGATCAATAGGAGGTGACAGAGCGTGTGGCTTATGACTCTGACAAGCTGCCCCCTCAATCTCAGGGTTTGGCCGGCACAAAGTGCCCACACAAACATGCACACACACCCTCCAGTGCGGTCCTGTCAGCATCTCTTGAGGCAAGTCGGGACAAATTAGCCGACTTGCTTTCATGATATAATGTGTTGGGGATCCACTTATAAGCCTATGTGTCAAATTTGGCCAAGCATATGTGTGTGGGGTGTGTGTATGTGTGTGTACATGTGTGTGTGTTGCCGCTCCATAAGCCAGCTTTCTTCCTGGCCACCATATGCAGAGCTCGGAGCCCTGGCTGGCTCCATCTGTCGGGTTAATGCCCAGCCTCAGCCCCAAGCAGCTGGCCTCTACAAGCCTCATTATTCTAGCAGGAACCATGGAACCACAGACACACTTGATGGATCCAAAGCGCATCACACAATGACAGTGTTACCGTAACCTGGGAAGGTGTTTCTGAAATTCATTTTGACTTAACGGCTGTTAGCTGAATGTTGCATACATGAATTCATTACAGTCAATGGGCAGCAGACAGTCTGGCAAGACACTAAAAGCTGAAGAGGAGAGGAGGTTGTCAAAAAAATAAAAGACAGAAATTAAATACCATCAAAGGAACAGTGAACCAAGTGACTGATGGTGAAAAAGAGGGCAAGGGTTCCTGGCAGGTGAAAATCAGAGCACTTGATATTGTATGAATAAATTCAAATCATATCTGAGGTCAGGAACTGCAGAAGAGCCAAAGAGTATTCAAAAAGTTTATGTATATGCTAGCAGCTGTCCTTTGAGAACGAGACTGTTACAAATTATTTGTCCGTCCTTGAAACCCAGCAGGGAGGTAACTGCCCTTAACAGGTCAATAGAAAAAAAACAGCAGGAAAAAAAACAGTTTAAAGCCAAATTATACATGCCTGCTGAGGTGTGCAGTCAGGGAATGATTAATAGTTCAGTGCTGGATTCATACTAGATGGATAGTTTATACATTTATTGGACTGTAAACTGCATATAATGAGGCTTGCTTTGCCTCTGCAGGGTTTTGAGGTTAGATTAATGCATGTTCAAATGATGTGCTGTGGTGACAGCAGATCATACTTGATTATTAGTCAAATATGTCTTTATTGGTGACAGGACCTATCATTATTTATGTGTAAGTATAAATAGGCCTTGCCAATTATGTTCTTCCAATTAACAACTTTTATTGTTTGGCATAGCTGGACATAATTAGGAAAAAATTATTTGGCACAAGCTTAGAAATAAGCTTAATCATTTTCAGGGGTTTAAAAACAGTGTCATATCCCTGAATTTTTATTGTACTTCTGAACAAGTTATCCTCAGCAAAACTGGCCACATGAAAAGCAACATAAACCTTCAGTACATTATGTTGGATAAATGAACTGATTTCATTTGCATAGCAACTCTAACCTTTTGGTCAGACTTATGTTAAACATGCACTGCTATTAAACAATAGTAGTCACTTAGAAGTTCTTTCTGTGTCACATAGTTTAAAACCTGCAGATGTAATGAAAAGGTTGCTAATGGCCCTAAAGATGTAGGGTGTAGCTTTACAAGCTTTTAGACACAAGAATGTACGGCACTTTACAGAAGAAGTTAATGGTTTTTCTGTTTGTTTGTTTTCATTATCGTTTCATTGTCATCTATACCATACATTTTTGTGTAGACAACCAGAATGCAGCTTTCATCAAAATCATGATGTCACAGGCCCACCTTAAACCGAATCCTAAACCCAGTTAGACGTAACAACAATGATGGGATACAGGTTTGTTTGCTGTTGGCTCTGATGTTTAGAGGTTGTACACAGATGTTCATGTTCAGTACCTTCTTCTAAGGCTGTGTTTAGGATTTTTGTGTGTGTGACACTTCTAGAAACTATACTATGTTTAAGGGGAGCTTTGTAAAAACAATAAAGAATCGTATAGTGAAAATTCTGCTTTTGTATGAACATAGAATCAGAGGCAACAAACATTTTTGCAACACTCACCTTGGACAGACCTCCCACATCCAGGTAGAAGCAAATGATGAAGACATTCCAGGCTACCCAGACTGCAGTCCATATAGTGTACTGCAGGACAAACACACAGAAGATTAGATCCAGGGAAAGAATAGTCAATTCTATGTCTTTAATAAATTGTAAGCCTAATAAAGAAGCACTCAATATTACATATTGCCCATATTCTCAATCTCACTATGTATGTGTGTGTGTGTGTGCGTATACATGTATATATCATAAAGATGACAGTAAGTTCAACAATTTTCTCTGAGCCCTCTGGAAGGTGCAGGTTTTTAAACTGCTGACAGACAGTGAGTGGTACTGGGCGGCATTCGTTGGCAGAGTCATCAGAGTGACGGTTGTGAAATCCTTTGACTCACACTGAAACGTGTGTTTAAAATGTCAGAGGAAGCACAAAGGCTACAGCCACGACTCTATAAAAACACACATGTTGGATCATGAAACACTTCAACTTGCACTCTCCCATTTCCCACTTGACATGAGACAATAGGTTCAGCTTTCCCTCCTTTCTCTCCCTACCTCAACTCCTGCTTCCTGTCTTTCTTCATCTTATCCTGTGTGGTTCCCCTTTATGCTTAGTTATTATGCTCCCCGTCTCTCTTCTCTCTCTCTCCCTGCTATCTCTTTCTCACACCCACAATATTTTCCTATCATTAACAACACCATCTGTGCATTCTGCTAATGCTGCTTAAAATTGGCATTTAATGGCTCAAATAAATGTTATGGCATCAAATAAAAACTAAAGTGCATAAGAGCGCATTTGGAATTTCATGCTCACAGGATACAGTGCACAGGATGAAGCACATGCTTTCCTTTCTTTTTTTTAAAAGAACGACCTTCTCTGTTCAGAAACAAGTGTAAATCTGATGAGCTTCTTAGTCCCCCTCCGCCCCCCCATATCCCACCCCCTTAATAAGCCCTAATCACCAAGGGATTAGAGTGATTTAAGGGTGTCACACAATCCAAAAAAGAGTGCAGTGCAGCAATTAACGAGGAAAGGCAACAACATGTCCAATCTGCATTACTGTACAAACACAGACACCAGGCTAGACTTGCAGGTGACATTAAAGTCAAAACATAATGTTAGACATTTGCACTTACCACTATGATGTAGCGTGGCCTGTACTGGATGGTGCCAAAGAGGCCAAGGATTACAACAATGATGTGGAAGAAGTTAGCAAGAATGGGCGCCCACTGGTAACCAAGGAAGTCGAAGACTTGTCTTTCTAAAGCAATCACCTGAAGGATGAGAGGAAAAGAAAAAGGCCAACCTTGTTAGATTAACTTACCAGTGCCTCACAAGTCATGATACAACCATAGAAGAAGAGGCCTTGGAGAGAGCAGTCCCCCACCAACACAATACCCTGTGTTCCAGATTAAAAGATTATTTAGATCTTTGCCACAGTTTAATGGAATCTTTCTTAACACACGCCTCAGCAAATTTCATGAAATTCTGCTGATCGTATCAGGTGATTATTACTACTTACTACTATTATTATAAAAATAATTACACACAGTACCCACAGGGAGCCTTTGTGTGGACATGTTAGAAAGTGCTGTGTCCTACTGTTTTTCATTACCAATAGATCTGATCCTGTCATTTTGTCAAAGTAGAGACATAAAGTATATTATTTGTGGCAGCAAAGCCCAAGGTCTGCACAAGGAGGCATGACGGGTGAGAGTAGAATATGTGATACATAAATTGCATAAGAGAAACAGGTTAGGTGCGTATATGCGGTGGTGATTTTTTTTCTCTGTAAATTCTCATAAATATTGGAGGAAGCTTACTTTCTTTATATTTTTGCAGTAAAAGATTGTAGTGTAGCTGACTGTAGCTCATACAAATGATTTAATAGAGTTTTTTGTTTAAGTTCCTACAGAGTCTGAACTTTTCTAAGTTTAAGGGAACGATCCACAAAACAACTGTATTGTGACTGATCAAAGCCACATAACAATCCAGTGATTGGTCAAAGCAACATAAATATACAGTGATTGGCTATGAGAGCAGAACCTCCAAATATATATATTTATATCTAAAAAATAATCAGCAAGACGCCTAAAAACCTAAAGGAAACCCAGGAATGAAGCAACCATGAAGCTCAGTGGTTATAGACCCAATCTGAAATGGGGAAGTTATGACATCGTTTTACTTGACCACAACCCACCAGTTTGCCGTTAAGTTAATTCATTTTACGCCAATTCATTCATTTTATGTAACTTTTCAGCAGTTCAGTCACATCATTCGGTAGATTTACATGCACAGTTTATTCAAACTATGGCTTCAGATAAACTGTCTCACTGGACTCCTTTCTTTGCCCCAATATAAATGTATGGGAAGGCAATCAATATATTTATTTGACTCTGCCTACAGTAAGTGGCATTAGTGTTTGCTTATAGCTTGTTAGCACTGGGCTTTTCTTCACATCAAAATAATAGATGGATCTTTAGTTTAGTTGACGGCAGCAATTTTGAAGAATAGTAAAAGGTGACTTGGACAAAATTACAGCTACCTATGCCCTGTTTGATTTAGTTTTTATATTATTTTCTCTGTACCACTGCGCTTTGGCATCTTCTATGATTTGCAGATCAAAGCCCAAGGCAGGAACTGTGGAGCATGAGCAGAGTGCACGGGCCAGTATAAGTCCTGATGATAAGGACTAGTAAAAGATCCATGTTTGACTTGAAATACGGTCTTTCATAAAACGAATACTGCATGTGGTAGAATAACAATAAAAAGTACTTTGTGCATTGCACTCTCATGTCAGCAGGTTCTGTGAAAACATCTCTATGCGGCTGGTCAGAAAAGAGACTTGTCTTCATGCCATCAAGGGAGACAAAGAAAATGGTGGGGGACAATGAAGAGTCAGCACACTGCTGATTGTCTGCTGTTCATTTTACAACCGCTGGCCCGCTATCCAGGAATGAACCTCTTCACATGAAAAGCCTGATTGTTTAGCTTCCTACAGTGGAATCTCCAGATGAGAAGAGTAGAAGTTTTATAAAACAAACAATGACAGATTTATTGATTCAACCCCGGACGAGCTTAAGAGGAGATCATTATTTCCAACATCCCTCCCAAAAGCTGCCAGGCATGAGAAGGCCCTGGGAACTTTATGGACGCTGAGGGCCTTCCTTATTAATAACACGGTACTGAACTTAGGCGCCTCTGAAACACAACATGTTGACACACGTACACACATATACAACGAAGAGGAAGATTCCACAACACCAGCACAAGCTCAACTGCTCCAATCATCAATAAATGAATCCAGATAATTCATTTTACATAAAGAAGACAGAATAATTCATAACATTGTTTATTATTGCCCTATCCACAAATTCAAAGCAAAACTAAGCAAATTGAACCTTTGAAACAGTGACTCCCAATTTATATTTGCTTGATTAATATGCCATTTGGAGGACAATACACAGAGGAGATTTGAACCATTTAATTAAAATTCCTTTTCCAATCCAATTACGTTCTATTCCCAGTGTGTGTATAGGCGTCTACAGAAATTACACATTTTGTTGAGTGTTGACATATCATTTACAGCCAAACGTTTGAAGATGGATGAAGGTGGGAGAAGTTTCATCTGTGCCGCTGCGAAAGAAACACACCATTGAGCACAATCAAACAAACCGACACACATGTCACTCACACATAGGGGTGGCCGCTCAAACTAATGTCATGGAAATGCTACAGGAAGTCAAAGAGACGTGGTGACAGGTAAGGCAGGGAGATGATCAAACACTGAGTGATATTTAAAAAGGAACACTTTGTCACCTAGAGAGCAAAGGAAATAACTCTGCAGGCACGGCGAGAAGCAGCAAAGGGCAAGGTGAGGGAAGCTGAACATACGCCGAGCTTTCTCATACCAAAGTTAAGGAATCTTGTTGCTTTTCTCAGATGGAAGTAAGAGAAAAACAAAGGAAGGAGTGAAAGCTGGAAACAAGATGAGAGATGAGAGATAAAGGGGGAGAAAATTGCAAAACAATAGAAAAAAATATTAAGGGCCCCGGGGCTGTGGGTGGCTCCTGGCTGGTCCTCCTGTCGGGATGGGTGGTGGGCTGGGGGTCACACGCCCGCAGGGGTGTGGGGGGTCTAGGACAGCCAGGGTGGGGGGTTGAGTTGTTGGCAGGTGATGACAATAACTACCCTTGTTATTGTTGGTGGTACT
>JAOWBL010049289.1:0-24574 GCA_028564865.1 Zenarchopterus dispar | reverse complement strand
TATATATATATATATATATATATATATATATATATATATTTTATAGTGTCTGAAATTTTTAAGACAGTTCAGTAAAATCTACAAAAATCTGGGGGATTAGAGATGAGTAATTCTGTAACTCTCCTCTAAAGTATTTTGTGAGGGTCATAGATTGAAGAGATGGTCATGCTGATACGAGATGCAAACAGCACAAGTTCACTAATGTATTCCTAGATGTCTGCATTTCCTCTGGACAAAGACCCTAGGATGAAATTTCAGCAAAAGCAAGGGAATGTTAAATAAAAGCCTTTTACAGGAAAAAAAAAGTCATGAGTGGTCGTGTTTATAGTGAATCCAAAGACAGCACAACTGTAAAAGTTTAGTGGAACATAAGAAATGCTGTATATGGCTTGCTTTTACAGTGTAGAAGTGGATAAAACAGCTGGACAGATAAGCAAAGAATGATGCCAATAAAATGGACCAATAAAATAAAATCTACCAGGTGCTTGGAATCCAAAGATATTTACCTTTGATTTATAATTTAGTGGTAGATCTCTTACTTACTACCATATTTCTGCAAATATAGCTACAGTCTTCCAAACGAGCACCCCTAGTACCAAAAGGAGAAGACGCAAAGATCATACAAACCATTTTTGATCACACAAAACATGATTAAAATATCCAAATGCAGCACACAGAAACAAATGAAAAAAAAATCACTTTTAAGCACGTGAAGTGCTTTTCCACTCAAACAAAACACAATTCTGGTGAAGTAAAGATGGGGTGTGCCACATAAAACTCCCACTGGTGACTAGTTACTTCATCCCACAGACAAAAGGGGGCTGTCAACTAAAACCTAAGACCCCACAGATTACAGTGCCGTTAAGAACCACCACTCTGTAGGAAAAGCTCACTAGCCAGGTGTCGAAGAAAAGTTTGATTAGGCTTCAACAGGGCAAGGTTACCTTCCAGTCTTTCAAAAAATTAAAAACAGAAAAAAATACAAGAACCCCCAACTCCATTCCTGGCTTCTCCTCCCCAATGAACAGTTTCCCAATTTCCTTTATGTTTTTAGCTCCGCCTTCTCACCTGTTTGGAATACCCAGGTGACAGGAAAAAGGAACAGGAAGTAACACTCCAAAATAAAATTAATAAGTCACAATTGACCATTTGGTGGCCTAACCTTACAAGGATTTTTTTTTCTGAAGTACACTTCTACTTAAATACATTTTTTTTACTTTTTTGTGGCTTTGCCACAAAGTAGGGGTCATTCTGCCAAGCCAGTGTTGAGACATTGACTTGTGTAAACAAGATAAGTGACCAAGACGTCCACCTAGTGATGTTGTAGCGCACTCACTAAAGAGGTCAAATGATACAAATGCCTCTTTAAATTTGAAAGGCATTAAAACACTTTTCAATATAGATATATGTAATAAAAAAAGAAGCTTGTAGTTTGGTACCCGAATAAACCTTCAATGGCACTGAGTGTGACTTTCGTTACGTACGTCTCAATATCCCAAAATGGTTTATTTCTTAAAATCTAAAAATATAATATTTTGTCTGCATTATTTATTTACTTTTTAATTTTCTGTGTCCCATTTTCATTTTCTCGCTAATCTCATATACTTTCTAACAAAACTTCTTTCACCCCTTACTGAATATACTCTTTAAAACAGATGTGGTATTTTCATGCAAGAATTTCAAAAAGGCACTTGGTTAGGAAATGGTTAAGGCTGATTCCAGTTCAAGGTCATCGGTTTTAAATTTAAAGACTTAGCTTTTTACAAAAGTAATCTTAGACAAGTTTTTACGTACATTTATCCAAATAAATCTGCTTGTACCTTTCATTTGTCCAAGTTTCTCTCATTGACATTATGTGATTACTTAAAAGTTGATGTCATCTGGCAGCCTTGTGTCAGAACAGAACAATGGAAGAATACAAGTTGTGGATACAGTTATTGTTTCAGATTAATAATACATATTCAAAAGAAAGACATTTTGTGGTAACAGTATTGTCTATTCAAGCATCAAAGAATGAATTAGAGCAAATCAAAACATGAGTTACAGAACAATTTTCCAATGCTACTGTATATCTAGTTTAACACAAAAATCTTCATGTATTTGTCTGGTCTACAGGTTCAAAGGTGTCCTTTTATTCTTTCAGAACTCCAGTTCAAACTGATGATACCTCGACTCCGGCAGATATGGGTCAGACGAGCACAGAAATCCTCCATCACTCTAACTAGTCTCACAGGCACACAGATGAAAATGAGCTCGTCCTAATGACGCTTGTTGACAGTGATATACAAAGCTAATTTTAAACATCTGGATCATATTTTTGGATCGTTCCAAAACATTTCTGCTTGGCTGGTGATGAGTGGTTCTGTTCCCTGTGCATGAAATCATATCAGTGATTACTGCGGCACTGAAAGCAAAGTTTGTGTTTTCAGCAGTTGCACGTGGCCATAAATCAACACTGACCGTTGTCCAAATACTGAAATGAAATACAAATATGTTTTGCTGCTATTAGAAACAAGACATTGGTAACTCTAGAAAGACATTACCCTACATTGTGAGAAGTGGATCGTTTCATCCAGAAATTGATCAGGATTTAGCCTCAATACATCATTTCTTGTTCTTTTTTCTATTGATGTCAGACTTGAATTTACTTTACTAAATTTTGTTTTTTATGTCATCTTGTTTCCGCATTGTTATAGTTGTAATCTGATGTAATTCTTAATGGCAAAAACAATCAATTTTGAATAACTTATAACACAATTCATTCACTACCAAGGCAACGCAGGCCATCAGTTTTGCCTTTATTCTAATCCCAGTTTGAAGTCCAGTTGGTGCACCAAGCAGCGTTACAATTAGGATTCTGCCACTTTAGTTGCAACCAAAACTATGCTTTTCCTTTTGGATGATGTTGGGCAAGACTGATACATAAAGCTTTCTATTTTACCAGACGTTAGCTACAGAAGACTGAGTCGACCTGACTGTAAAAGCAGGGTCATGTCTCATTGTGTATGACATAATGGGAGTCAATACTTAAGGTTTTTACGCCTCCTGATAAGTTCTGGATGCCAGTGTGATGGAGTTGGATCAAAGCATCTCTTGAAGAAAAGGGGAACACTGTGAATAGCAGGTAATGACTCGGGCTGCACAGCTTTTCATCTCAGCCAAAACAAGCGCCTTCATCTCCTCATGAGTAATTCAGCTCATTGTATCCCTCAAAAGGCTTTTTGCTGTAAAAGGTGGTGTTGTGGAGGTCTAACTCAAAACACAAGTCATATGCTGTAAACTTACTGTATTTGGGACATTTAGTTTTGAAAAAATAAAAGCATATCTTTATTTGAAGACCATGCAATCACAGCTGCATTGATTTTGGCCTTTTTCTTGTGTTCTTTTGACCAGATCTTGTCAGTTCCTTTTTATTTTTTCTTCCTTTTAAATTTTTTCAGTTATTTATGTATTTATTTTTTACATGGGAATTAGACTACATTGTATCACATGCACAATGTTTTAAGCATGTAAAACAATGACTGACTAATGGTAGGGATTAGGGACATGTCTTAAACGAGGTTCCTGGACTTTTTAGAAGAGTCTTCAGGCTTTGACAGATGTTGCTGGCAACAGGACTGGAACGTTCCCTGGAAAAAAAGAAACTGTAGCCTTTTTCAGACAACCACTGCCTTCTATTAATCTGGCAACAAACGAACAGTACATTGCCAATTTTATTCGGTGGGATTTTTGTGTGTCATCGTATTTGAGGTTTTGTTTGAGAGTTCTATGCAGCCTATAACTTTCTGTTCTTAGTTTTTGTTATATCTTTTTGTTTTAATTTTGTTTCTCATGCCTCCCCTGTCATGGATCCTGCTCCTGCAACCATAACAAAGTGATGTAAAATGTACCACCATGAACATGGCAAAAGTCGGAATTGCTGAAGTCACACACTGTCAGATTTATTTGTATAGCACATAAGAATAAGGCAATATGATGACAGTTAAAACATAAGATAATGAAAAAAAGAAATGACAATAGAAATAGTTCAATGTGCAATTGTATGTCAAATTGTTGACTATGAAAGCCAAGGAAACAAGGTGAGTTTTTAAGTAGCAATTTTGCCACTTTTAAAATTTGTTAAAAGGTTTACTTTCCTTTAACTGCTCTGTCATGCACTATTATTATCATACATTGAAATTGCTATGTGCAAGGGGACATTCCAGGCCTTTCTGCTTTATTATCACACATCACTGTTCCTTCTTGTCATGTTGTGTTTATGAGCCATCCATCAATCCCAGTTCAGATCTTGGGGTCAGTAGCCTAAGCAAAGAAGTCCAGACCTTTTTCTCCCTAGCTACCCCCTCTAGCTCACCTGGAGGGATCCTGAGACATTTCCAGGCCAGGGAGTGACAAAGTCCCTCCAGTGTGTCCTGGGTCTTTCCTGGAGTCTGTTTCCAGTGGGATGTGACTGGAAGACCTCACCAGGGAGGCATCCAAGAGACATCCTCACCAGACGCCTGAGTAATCTCATCTTGCTCCTCTCCATGTGGAGAAGCAGCCTCTCACCCTATCTCTAAGGGAGAGCCTTACAGAGGAAACTCATTTCTACTGTTTGTATCCATGATCTTGTTCTCTGAGACACCTCCCCCCAGCTCAGGACTATAGGTGAATGTAGGAATGTAGACTGACTGGTTAATCAACTGGTGAATTCCAAACCGGACAAAGTTCATAATTTCTCTGGGTCTGCCCCGGGGCCTCTGTCCAGTTAGGCATGCCAGAAACACTGTCCTATGAGCCAATGCAAAACTGGAGTAAATCAACAGAACTCCATAATTTCACACCATAATTTGTAAACTATTCTGATTAACAGGAAGCTCATTTTTGACAACTTTTTTCTTTGATGTTTTGCTTACCAATTTAGAAGTAAAACAGCTAATTTACAGATTTTACAAATGCTTGGAAAATAATATTAAAACTCCATGTGCATATTACAGACAGTGAGATAAGGGACATACATTTTATAGTTTTGGGATAATTGACCCTTTTGCTTAAACATTATACCTTTGAATATCTTGGTAATGTATTTCATTGACTTGTGGTGGTCCTTATGGTTATTTTTCACAAGACCATGAAAAGAAAGATAATACAGAGGCAGCTTCTGAGTTATAAATGATTGTAATTTCACTGCAACATTAATTAAAAAAAAAATGAATAGTAATTTTGCAAGAGCTGCTTGGCCCTTGGATTCACCCTGCTGGATGACTCTCCTCCACTATTACAGCCTCGGTCATATTTTCAGATCATTTCTGTCATCAACAGCAGTTTTGGTATGATTAGTTGAATGTATCCTGACCTGATTGTACCGCTGATAAAAACTGCCCTTGTTGGCGTCTCTCCTGGCATGCTTTGTAAAGTTATCCTGAATTGCTTTAAGCTCCACTTGCCATTGCAACGTAATGTGAGTAATTGTATAATAGACTGCTAAATGCATGCAATAAATGGGTACAATTTTAGCTGTCAAATTACCTGTTCTTTTATTTGAGACGTGAGTAGCCAAGATGTTCTACCCTAATGGTTGATAAAGCTTTTTTCTCTCTCTTTTCTGGGGGTTTTATTTAGTCACACTCATACAGAATGCTCTCTTTGTTCTACAAACACTTAGATTTCTTGTCTTCCCCAACCCAAAAGAAGAAAAAGTTAACATAAGCATTATTGATCTTTTCTGATTCCAGTCTGCTTTCAATTACTGTTTGATTGATTATTGCAAGTAACAGCAAAGCAGAACATTTTCATGGCATTTCTATGTTCACTCCTTGGATCACGACCAGTACAAACCAGCGAGTAAGTGTAACTCAACCTTCAACAACTGCTGCTGAATATTTGCCACACGAGTCTGCCCTGGGGCGAATCAGCACATGTCAACATGAAAACTCTAAAGCTCGGAAAGCCACACAAGTTTTTTTGTTTTGTTTTTGCTTTTGCATTGCTTATCTTTAACAAAGGAGTGCACCACATACAATTTTTTAACTAAAATGGTAACTGATAATTAACTGCTACTGGCCAGTGCTGAATAAAAAAAAATCTCAGAGGCAGCAATATGTGTAAAATTGATTCTTTTGTGTCTGAAATTAAAGCCTTTAACCTCACATTAGTAGTGTGATAGTGTGTTTGGGTCATTTATTATTGCCTTTGTTTTGTTTCTTTATCATGTCAATGCTTTCATCGTTTGTATGGTTGACCACTGTATTCCTTGGCTTTCTGATCTCTAAAATAAGGGAATATCTCAGCTCAAACCTTTTCAACGGTCTCTGCAATGGCTACCTGTTTGTTTTTTAATTGATTTTTGAGGCTCTTTCATTGGTTTATAAAATGGTCCGGGTCCTGTCTGTTTATCACATTCGCGATTCTCCTCTGAGACCTTCAGAGTCCTCGGGTCTTCTAAAAGCCTGCTTTTAATTTAACCCAAAGTAAGCGCTACAACCCACAGTGAGGCTTCCTGTCCTGATTACAGCCCACGTCTGTGGACCAGTCTAACTGCAGACCTGAAGAGTTTTGATCTTTCATGAGCAAACTCAAGGGCTTCCTTTTATTGCGCTTTTAGTATTTTTTATTAATCTTCATTCAATTTTTTGAATGACACATGTTAATTTTATCTGTATGTATCCAGTAAAAGGAATATTTCATTGAATTTTAAATTTCAGAATTTAAAAATTAAAAAAATGTCCATTTCTTTTATCATAACACTCTGGTGCATCCTCACTCAAAGTCTTCCAGTTACAAGACTTTTATTCTTGAATTTTTCATTTGCTTGTGTTGAGGTTTTATTTATTTATTTTTTACTCCCAGGACACACTCTTTTAATGCTCTTGGCTTGAATTGGAGCCGGTGGGTCTGGTGGTGTGTGGGAGGGAGGGGTTGGAACATATTGTCTGAAATACTCATTTTTATTGTTTTTACTGTTTTACCTTTTCTTTCTAGCAAAATTAAACCTGACTGAATTATTTATCAGCGAATCAATTACTCCATCTTTAATAATATATAGCCAAAATGAAACCATAATGTGGTATACCATTTTTGGTTTAAACACAGTCATTCATGAATATCAATTTTTAATCCAAACATTCTTTGAGTCGCGATGAAATTGTGCATCTTTTCACAGCAGTGACGACTGCTCCAAGCAGAGTTTTTAAGTTCAAAACCAAATTGTTTGTCTCTTCAAAAATCTTTCAGTAAGTGGAAGGCCTACGACCCTTCACAGGACTTTGAGAGTTATCCATGCTTTTATTACACTTGCTTGGATTATTGCAATTCTTTATATTTTTGGTCTTGATCAGTCATCGCTGCAACATTTGAAGGCTGAACCAAATACAGCAGCTCGCCTGCTGACAAGAAAAAAATGATGAGATCCTATCACTCTTGTTCTGGCCTCCTTATGCTGGCTCCCTGTCTGTTTCAGAATCCAGTTCAAACTTTTGTCAATCATTTTTAATCCTCCACCCGAATTTGTGTGAACTGGTGAAGCCTCATACACAATGAAAAAAAGTCCTTGAGTCTACTAGCAGCTGCTTGTGGATGTTCCCAGATCAAGGCAAATAAATAAATAAAAATCAAGGAGATGGAGCATTTTCTGTGGTGGCCAAAACATCTGGAACAGTTTACCTTTTAATATTAGAATGGCGGGCACTCATGATAATTTTAAAGTTCTCCTAAAACCATTTTTATTTTTGCTGGCTTTTAGTCCCACTTAGCAAAGTGTCTGGCTTTTTATCATTTAAACATTGTTTTATGTCTTTATGTTGTTACTTTCATCCTTTAGTGTATCACTTTTATTGTGCTACAAAAATATTTTTTGTGGACATTGGTTGTTTTATCTGCGCAATTGTACAGGAGTTTTGTCAACACCTTGTTTTGAATGTGATATAAAAATAAATTCTGACCTGACTTGGTTTATGAAAAAGTAGTCAAATTCTTATTCTACAGTGATCTGCAATTACTGCTAAAGCGAAAGGCTCTATACTATATCCCATTTCTCATTCATTTCATGTAAATGTGAGCAGGAACATTTGAATAAACATTGAATTGAACTAAATTAAATGACCCTATATTATTCCCCAAAGGGGATTGCTTTGCAGTATAAGTTAAAATAAATATGAGGTAAGAAACTCCCGGATAGCAGATGAGGTTTAAACCGACAAAGTTTCTCACAAATGCGTTGGTGTTTGTTGCCTGGCAGTAGTTGCGGTGTTGATATATCACATGAGAAATCAAAAGCTATCACAGGTGAACGCTCTCCAGCATGGATGGAAACTCAGAGATGGCACGCCAACATCTGTTGGTGCAGAGGTGCGTTCAGGATTACACCATCTGTTGTTAACAAGCACTGCAAGCACTCCTGCCCCAATTCTGCCACTCTGTCTGTTTTGTCTACCTGTACCATCCAGACCCCATGTAGAGAGATGCTGGAGTCCAGGACAAGCTCCTGCAACAGCAAAATTCTTGCTGTCTCTTATCAGAGCTCCAACGTCATTTAACCAAACCCCACAGGGATCTCACACTTCCCGTGATGACGGAGGAGGGGATTCAAATGCTCCACATCCTTCACCTTTCCTCTTCAACTCCTCTGCATTTGAGGTCTTATTTTTTTCTAATCATTGGCTGCTCTTTGGAAACCAGTCTGCTGCTTGCATGTGTAAATGACTTTTCATTGGTCATACTTACATAACAATTGTTTTAAAACTGTCAGAGTAGAAATCTTCAGAAAGGAATCAAAGCCAACATGGAAAGCTGTTTCAAAAAGCATAGCTTAATGAAAGAAAGCTCAGCAAAAAAATTTTAAAAAAGACTGTTTGACAGGGCACCTATGACAGGCTGCCACTTTAGTGGCACTACACAATAACTGAGAGAAGAGACATTCAGGTAACTGTCAAAGAACCCTGCACTGTAACAGTTTAATAATATAAATCCACTTCTGAGCTTGTACAAACTTTACTCATTTACTTATAACATGCATGTACATGTATTCGCTGTTCAGTACCCCTTAGTTTTTCTACGTATGTTCTAAATTCCTCCCATAAACTAACATGTCTTGTATTTCTAGACAGTATTTACATCACATCCTGCACTGTGAGTTTCATGATGGAGACATCTATGGAGACATCTGGCTTCAAGAGGAGAAATATGGAAAACATGCTAATTCAGAGGGCATATTTTGCTACAAATGTAGCACTTTGTGTTACATTTTATTGTACAAAAGTGCTATATAAATAAAGTCTGATTTGATTTGATTTGATATGTAGTAGATGTACACTGTGTGACATTGTCAAGCATTGAAAATCTTTTCTCCATTTCTCTGAAATTAGAATCATTGTCTTTTCAACCAATATTTTTCCATTGTTAATTGCTGTACATAAATGACAGCAGTATACCAAGAATTTCATTCCAGGTTATGATTTGTTACAAGAAATGAGGAGTGTTTTCATCAAAAAAATTGCACTCATGTAGAGTGTTAGTTTGAAATTAATGGGTAGCTGTGTCAAAAACTCTGTCAAAAAAATTCTCTCTGCTCACCATGTTCTCTTTTCAAAAATTAAACATAAAGAATCAAAAAAGCCTAATTAAAGCAAATCTACATTTGAAATGTGGAAAAGGACTGAACAGGTCTTTGTCAATCTGTATATCAATCTGTATCAAGGTTCTTTGAACAATAAAAGGAGAAGTAGAATTGCAGCTTTTATCTCATGTTAGCAGTTAAGATTTTCAATACTCTGCCTCATATTGTTCTCCTTAAAAAAAGGGAGTGGATGGGCTCTGATATAATCAATCCCCACTTATGAGGATTAGAGAAGTGCAAATATATCAGGGACATTTTTTTAACTTTACCTGCTCCATAGATTCAGAGGCTGCTGGTGGAAGATGGGGGGTGGAGAGCAAGAGACATCTGAAGGCATGAGAGACAAGTATCTGAGCAGCAGAAACTGTGGTGGGAGCAGAAGTAGACGGGCTAGGAGAAGCGAAGCCTGAGGAGGAAGAAAGTGTAGTAATTTTGCACAGCAGAAATCCTCCAGTTTGTGCCGATTATCGAAGTTATGATTTCCAGAAGAGAGTGGAGATTATAGATGATAGTGGCATTAAAGTCAGCTCCTTTAAGGGATCTCACTACTTGAAGTTACATTGGAGGAATTGATGGCAAATGTATATCTTAAACAAAGAGTGTGTAATGAAAATGTTCATTTATAAGAAATGAGGGTATACCGTATTCCTGAGTATTGTGTCTGCACACCCAAGTGAATCTGAGAATTGATATGAGTCCACAGACTAAGACTAGTCTGGGGGTTTCTGAATTGGCATTACCACTCTGACTCTACAGCTGAAAGCTGGAAGTTGGGTATATTACAGCACAGAATGAGCTTGCAAAAGTGCCATAATAGAACAAGAACGATCAGCATATACCAGTGGAGTCTAGTGAATTAACTTTTACAGATAAGTCTGACACAGCAAAGTCATCGTACTTGCAGATCACACTGAGACAGCACAGCTAACATTGAGAACAGCTTGAGCTACACGCTGTGATTGGGCATAAAACAAATGCAAAGCTGTGAACAAATCAATAACTGGTGAAAACAATTTGTTGTTCTTCATTCTACTCATGTGGGAAGAAGACCCTTTTCTAGGATTCAGCTCTTGTAAAATTGGGATTTTGAGATTCTCAACTCCAGCTATCACCTGGATCTGCAGGGGTTTATCATCCCAGCTTCAGGTAGAAGCTGCTGTAATCTCTCAAGGGGAACCTCAAGGAGTGGTTGCTAAAAGGTACTTCACCTTTTCCCTCTTACTGAGACCTTAAAGATTCAAGGGGCTCTTTGGGTTGGGGTGTGAGGGGTGAGTTTACTCTATAAAGATTCTGATCCGGAGGAACAGGAATATACAGAGAGAAGAGTTCATCCAGGATTTGCAGCATGAGCTATCCAGAGAGAGACGTACGGAAGAGATGTGAAAAGTGTAATCCTGGAAAAGCAGGAGTACCAGTGCTGGACATCAGGAATAATAGAACCAGGAGGTAGGGTGCTTTCAGCTGACAAGAGGCATCAGAAGGCATATGAGAGATGAGTCCCTCTTTGCCCTTAAACAGACTGTAAAAGGTGAGCGTTTAATGTTCCTTAAGATTCCTGCCTGAACTAGCTCCCAAAGAGCCACCTCACATATGCCAATACACTTTGCTGAACCACCTATAAAGTGTGAATTGTTTTCAGTTACATTCTGTGTGCTGTCTGAGGTTTATTTGTAATTTACCCCCTAAATTTATCCCATACCTAGAACACTACTGAATCACATGGTTAATTTTTTTTCTGCCAAACTAAACAAATGACACGGTTTAGGATTTTATTACATTTTTTGATGAGGTCATTCACTTTCTAGTCTCTGTACTCATGTAGTTCATTTCTATCCCTTGTCCTCTGTTGTTGTCTTTATGTAAAGGTTGATGTAAGCATGGATGAACAATTACACTCAGCCTCAGCTGTTTTATTCTGAAAACAAAAAGATTTCTCAATGCTTTTTTTCCAGGTCACTTAAGCTTTTAGAGAAGTGTGTGTGTGTGTGTGTGTGTGTGTGTGTGTGGGGGGGGGGGGGGGGGGGGGGGGGGGGGGGGGGGGGGGGGGGGGGGGGGGGGGGGGGGGGGTTGAAGGAAAGAAACTGCTGGGGTGCTTCTGAAATAGCTGTGGTTCATTTAGTGGAACTGCACATATTCTCGTAAATGACTGCAGTCCGCTCCAGGTAACTACATTTCATTCTTTCATAAGAGCCTCACATCTTGAAAATGAATTTTTTTAAAATTACTCCAATTATGCTTCATCACCACAGTACTTTTATCTGTTTCCTGCTAATTCCATTTCTTCTAAGGCATTTGTGACTGATCAACTTTCATTTTACGCTTAGCAGTAAGTGAGCGTTTTACTCCTAATGGCTGTATCTTAATACTCGCCAACGTCCTTTGTTTGAGACCTGGCTCCACGACAGACCCTTTTGCTCGAATGTTCCTCCCCTACGACTTGTGTCCACTTGCATGAATAATGCTAATGAGCAGTTAGAAACAGTACTATGTTTATCAGCACTGACTTGCTCATATTTGAATGTGGATGCAAAGAAACTACAGACAGATAAGCTGCTCCAATCCGCAGAGGAGAAACAACAAAAGGCAGTTTCAAAAACAAAGAGAAGAGGAAATGAAATCACTGATGAAATAGAGGGAAAGGCATGCATTCAAAGTGGAGGATATGAACAGGGGAAGACATATGAACTCCTGACATCAGTTAAGAAAGTTTAATCAGAAATGTCTGAGGAATCTCATCTTGAAAAGACCTCAAAGTAAACTCGAATATATGCATTGTGGATCTGACAGAATAATATTGTTTATAAAAGTACAGTATCACCTATCACATATATATGTTGCATTCCTAAAGAATTTAAAATACAGTTCTGAGAAGAATCAGATCGGCATTTATAATGTAGCTGTGATTTCTGTTCTTTTCTGTAAATGTGTTTTTAACCTCATCTGACCCTAAGCATTCCTATTATCTCACTATTTAAGGGAAATGTTTCTGGCTGCTTGCTTTGGCTCAGGTTTAATTTCACCTCATTTCTCCTACCTATCTTTCTATGTAGATATCAGGGCAGAAGGGAAAGCTCTGAAAAAACATACCATTAAGTTGAAATGTGTCCTTGCACAGTCAGGCGGAGGTTGTGAGTGGAAGGTGGTGAAGGGGGATGCATCTAAGAATGGTGACTCACAGCAAAAGATTACATGCTGTTGCTATGTAAAGATGGAGAGCGTGGAAGTGTGTGTGTTTGTGTGAGTGTGTGATGAGGCTAGAGGAGTCCGTTGATGCCCAGAGTAACACAAGGACTAGAGCTCATTTCTAATATCTGCTAACTTTTATAGATAGTCACAACAAAACACTCTCCAAAGTCCAGCTCGCAAACATGATTTATCATAATTGAGCTCATAATCAGTGATGTCACAGTTACTTTATGCGTGCAGATCAAATCCAGTGTGCTTCTCCAGCCCAGTTGCCATGGAAAATCACTACCATTTTATATTTCTGCAAATGAGGGATTTGTATTATTTCCATGTGTCTCAGCCATGGATATGTGAAATGGGAACATCTTTTACATAAGAGTACAGCGTGTGGCAAACTTCCTCATGAAAAATGTTCAGAATATGAAGCATTTTAAAGGTTGGGTTTTAAACCAAATCACTTTTTTCCTAACACAAACAAGTGTATGGAATAACCTTTATGAATAGATATAGAAGAATGGTTTGTTTGTTTTTGTTTTTTTGTTTTTTTGGCTTCTGTTTTTGATTTAGCGTTATTTTCTGTTTTATTTTGTTACTTCACTGTTGCAGTGGTGTCTTGTGTTCCCTGGAGTGTTTTTAAGAGTCTATGCGGTATATTCATCCATCCATTTTCTATTTCCCCTAAAATTCATCTACAGGGTCACGGAGGTCTGCTGGAGCCCATATCCCAATTCATAATAGGTGATAGGCAAGGGTACACCTTGCACAGGTCACCAGTCGTGGTATATTGTCTTTCCTTTCATTTCTTCCTTGCTGGTTTGTCGTTTGTCCAAGCATGTCCCTCTGTTGGTTCCTCAAATTATTTGATTGTTGTCTTTTGGTTTGGAGTTTGACTGCTCCTGCCTAATGTTTCTTGCATTTGGGTCTTACACACCTTCAAAAAGAAAAAAAAAATAGGAACCCAATTTCTACAAAAAATCCTCTACTCACAACGGACCAATATTACCTAGAGGTGATTTATAATAATGATGAAAGATGTCTGTGATATTAATTCAGTTAGAATTCAAATGACGAATGCATAATGTCTGTGATATGTAAAGTAAAAGTTCCACTTCACGCAAATTACCTACCCTGTGTCATTCATCTCCCACAGGAAGAAGCTCTCTACTGTACCTTGCATCAAACTCATTGAACAAAATCTTTTTGGCTCCAACAAAAGCTCCAGTTCCATTTACTGTTACCATAGCAACTTAAGCACTTAGACCTGAGTCATTTTCAGGTTTTGCTACCAGTCGAAATGTGGTGTGGTTTCACTGAAGTTCAACTGTAGAATGTGTGATTAGATGCTTCCAATTTAATTTCCCTACAGTTGTGCACAAACAAAGCATCCCTGAATTCACATCATGATTCAAAATTTATGTTGACTATATGGTTGTTGTTCAACAAAATAAAAGACCTTGATGAGATGTCTGGGGACTAATCTCTGAAAATCGTAGTGAAGCAGATTTTGCTTCTCTTGTGTGATTGCGCTCCCCAAAACACAGACATGGTGCACTTTTGAATTACTGCAGATCCCAAGGTAACACTAGTCCCATGTGAATAGGCCACAAGTTGGTGTTTTGTTAGAATACTGACATTAATCACCAGACAGATTGCCAAGGCCTTGCATCCATTGCTTCAGCCTACATGTGTGCTTAAGTTGGTGTGGCAACAATTAACTAATTAGTAAATTTTAGCCAGAGTTTTCATTATGGTAAAAGCTTTGAGCTGTCAGACTGGCGTGTGTATCAAGCCTGATTCCTTTATGCTCCTGTATCATCCATCTAAGTTCATCTTTTGATGGCTCTGGGTTTCATTCTTTTAATGTCTCCATGAGTGGCTGAAAGCTGATGGGTTTCCTGAAATTCTTCCCAAAAATGAATCATTATCCCATGATTTTGCTGGGAAAGAGGCAGGTATTCTCTGTATTTGTGCAAGATGCACAGGACTGTGTTTCCCAAAATAATGATTGATAATTTGTAGTGGAAGTTTAACTTAATTTATAGGTACGTCATATTTATTCTGCATCAATATAGTTATTCTCTGAAATAATAACAATAGAAAATCATCATAGGTCCCTCAATAATACCACTATTATGCCAATACAAAATAAATTGTATAAAAAATACCATAAAAGTCAATGTTGGCTGTCAAATGTTTTATTCTAGATTTCAGAGGAATAACCTGTTGGTACAATAGCAGGAGTTACTCATTCAAAGTATTTACAAGCAACACATGAGGTAAAAACACAGACATAAACACGTTTTCCAACAACAACATCCTGATAGCATCAAACTATATTACTTTTCCCAACCTAAGGTAACCCCATGTCCAGCCATGTTCCAACCAGTAACAGTCCCCTCAACTCTCCTAGGGTGTGCTTGTCCGATGCACTTGCAAGACATCACTGAGGGATGTATTTTCTTTAAAGCCACTTTAGGCAGAAATACCATTAACCATTAGCATTTTCAAAATAATGACCAAGCATATCCTGCAATACTAGTTTGGCCTATTGTAGAGGTCAGCTTTGTGTCTTACACCTGGAGCTGACATGTGAACTTTTAATTTGATGTCTCTATGTGATCAAAAGTGGAATTGCTACATAGAGTGACTTTAACAACAGCACATTCACGTGAACTCGTGACTTACAGCTGAGACAATGATCTTCACACAGTCTGTCATGCATCGAACACTACTGTGTGCCAATTTAAATATACATGACATAGAGGCAGCAGTTTATGACAAGCTCTGTGTTCCTTTTCAGTTTAGTCAGGTCATACAGTGCTATTTTACATCTAATGTAATCTAAGATCAATTTACAGAGAAAGTAGGCAGGTTACATTTATTTCACTCTAAAACTAATTTCGAATAATGACTTCAGAGTTAAAATCTCGTAACCAAATAGTGATGATCAAATTGAACGACAATAAGAATTGTTTCCAAAGTGAGAGTTTAAAGCAATAAAACAACAACTACTGAAGCATGAGAACATAAGCTATCAATCTGCTCCTACTTGTTGGAGATGTGCAACTGCTTCGTTACCATAAGGATCAGAGTTTGCTGATAATATAAAAGTATAGAGGATGTTTTAAATTCAAGAAAATGTTTTTTTCCTGGTTATTTGTGTTTCTTTCTTTTTAGCAGGTACCAATGCATATTAACACAATCATTCTGTTTCCTACTTAGTTGTTATAACTATTGCTCATTTTTAAGATGTGACTACAGGGGGAAAAAAGTTTTTAAAAAGCTTAGGTTATTTTTGGAAATTAGTTTTGGTTTACACTGTTTACATAAAGCTATTCTTGTAATCACAGCTCATGTCTGCACCCATTTATTCATACGCTGTCCTTTTTGCCTTAGCCAGTACATACACCCTCAGAGGATAGTTAGAAAAAAAACACTTAACTATCAGAACAAAGTATGTGTAAGTCTTGGCACAGAGCTTTATGGAGAATTACAGCCCTGTCCAAGAAGAATTTTCACACATTTTCTCCAATATTCATAAATTTTCAGTCTTTGTCTTTTTAATTCACCCATCTAGTGCTTCCTGTTTTATCTTAAGCCCCTTCTGTGCCTCTGTTCCTCTGCTCCCCTTAGCCTCGGGTAAAGCGGGGTCAGCCAACAACCTTCCACACTTAAGTCACTATTGCTGTATGCAAACCACTCAGTACCACAAAGGATTCAGGACAGGGTTTTCTGCAGAAAAATATTGCCATAGTTCTCTGTACATTTAGGGACATCTGCAGTTAGTGTTATTATTTAACCATGCAAACGAGGGACTTGCTTAAAGACATATTTATCCAAGACTGTGCCTTCAGTTCACTCGGTAATATTGACGTCAGCATGCAGAGTTTTTCATATTAGAAAGACTACTGGAATAGCTTGCTTGTCACAGTTGCTGGATTGAAATTGAAGGAGATCATATCCACCTCAAACATGTTTTTTCCCCTTCAAATTGTGAATATAAGCTGAATTTCAGTCATTGGCTGAACACATATGAAAGCACATGTTTAATCATCATCATAACAAAGGCTTAGCTTGGTGTTTGGGCTCCCCAGTCAGATAATCCTTGCATTGAGAAATTGGGATTGATGAACAGCAATTTAATCCTGTGTCCTGATCCTCAGACTCAAAGCTACCCCAAAATACTAAATACATTCTGCTGTGTTGACAACAGTAATAAATATGCAGCCTATGGCTATATGACAAATTAGTAATTTGCAACCAATTCATAATTAAATACTTTCAACAGTAGCATAATAAAATCTCAACTTTAGACTTGAAGGTTCAACTGATTTTCAGCACCTGTTGTGCATTTCTGAGTTTCTATGTTCAGCAAATGGATTGATGGAAAAGATGTCTGAACTTGAAATCGACTTTATTTTTGATGGACTAATATGTAAACTCAATCTCTGTTTAAACCCTTTTGTATTTGTTTCTTTAGAATGTCACTCTGCATCAGCATATCAGCAGCAACGTGATTCATACATGGAAATATTATTGTGAATAACCTACATTACCTCATTTTATTTCTAGAGATACCAAACTGATTGCAAGCTGACAGATGAACCAAACCAGAGTTTGCTGGAACATTACCACCATCTTACATTGTTTCAAACATCAAATGAACCTTTTTCACAGAGAAGATTCTGAACTCTTGTAGGAGCTGGCCTAATGTTAGTTAACCAATTTTACTATCAACTGTCATCTACACAGTGAAAATCTCCTTTCTTTTCCTCTTCCTTTTTGCAGCACATTTACAAAATACCAATAGCAGTAGAAATGACCAAATTTGTGTTGTGAGTGGTGCAAAGGAAAATGGGGGAAATCATCAGGACAGACAGCTGCAATTAGCACTAACTTACCTTGTTACCTCTACTCGGAAACACTGTGTGCCTCATGGAAACATTAAAGGCCTTTCTGGATGCTGTATGTGCTGCTTGTCTCAGAAGGAGCAGAGGAAGAGGTATGCAGTGCAAATTGTATTTGTAGCACCACGGTTGCTGGTTGAACAAAAGGCATTCCAGGTGGCAGTTGGTGTATACTAAACATTTTTTTAGTTTTTGTAATATTCGTCTTCTACCTGCCAGTGGAAAATCCTGGGTGTAGTTGTTTTGACTAGAAGAAGACAAGATGCAGCTGAGAGGAAGATGTTGAGGGACCATGATGTCTTCAAAAACAGACAAGAGCTAGAACCACACTGAGTGTTTTCAGGTGTACTGAATGAGAAGTTTGACAGCCTGAAGGACAGAGCAGCACCAAGGCCTGGATGGCGCGTATATCCCATGAGTGGCACTCAGCTGGATGCTGAAGGAGTTAAGCACAGCACCCACCATGTAAACGCCCTGGCAAAAGATCAATTTTGTTCAGCCAGTCGATTTCTAGCATGCCTAAACTGGTTGTTTTGAAGATGTTAGTGCACATTTCTCAAAAATGTACCGTCACTCAAAGATGGCATAAACAAATTTGCCCAAATGTTACAAGAGACAATTTTGCCAATTCAAACTATTGGAAGGGACCATGTCCCAACCTACAAACCTAAACCTATGCCACTGTGAGGATATTTTTCACATCAATAAGTGGCAGTAATGGCAGAGGAGAAATCTCAAACTGTAAGCTAAAACCTGAAAAACTCTACCGTTGTTTAACAGACTGTAGTTTTGCAGTCATGCAGTCATGCAGAAATGTACTTATTCTAACTTTAAAATAATGGTTGCTCTTTCAGAAAGAGCTTATTTGAAAATTTCTTCTGGCCTTTTCTGGAGATGAGTGAGCCCACTAGCTGAGCTGTGACATCGGCAAGTTCTCATTCCAGTACCAGAAAGAATGAACGGCATCCTTCTATTCTCTAAATTCTGCCAAGTTAAACTTTCTTAGCATGAACTACCAAGTTTACGGGGCCAACATTGGTGTTTGTCTTGAGACTACAAGTTTGCAATGTTCTTTTGGATTCCCAAATGACACATGTCCAAGGTTGCCCTTGAATTGTGTGACATTTTGTGACCATATGCTATCACAGTATAATGCATATGTACCAAAGAAATGACCATTTTTCATTTCCTGTATCAGTACTCTGCACACATTCACAACAAAGACATGTTTTCTTCCCCCATGAAAATATTCTTAAAGATACAGTATATCAGCTACAACCCCAGTCTATTCCTCTAGTTTCTGAAGGGGAAAATGTTTAAAAATGTGACACATCAGTGGCTTTGACTGACAGGCAGGAGGAAAACAAAAGCTGAGAGGAGATTGTTTTCTTGTATGAAGGTAAACACAACTATCCACCAGTGCAGATGTCCTTGTGCCTGAAAGGAAGAGAGAAAAACTGTCTGTATGCAGTTTCATGAGCTATCTGTATCATGACTTCCACTGGACAAGCAAAGTCAACATCCCACAGGCCGAATGCATCATTTGTTGGCATAAAGTGCCCAATACTAAAATGGTGCCAAGCAAGCTCCACTTTAACAATTTGAGGCATGGCAAAACTAGCCATATGGTGGGGGGAGATATTACAGAAGAAATGCCTTGACTACAAACGAGGTGTTTTCACTATTCAGGAGCAGTTTACTTTCAGTGGGTACAACTCCCTCACATGTGGATTTTGAGAGATTTGCTGACGTTTTTTACAAGCACTGCTTTTGATTTGCTGATATCTATTTGTCTTCTTGTCCCTGATCAACATAGGCAACATGGGTGAGTGCCATCTTTTACAGCTCCATATCTTGTGCAGCCCATATGAAACCAAGGGAAGAACAACACTGCCTACAAATTCATCAGGAAGCAAATCAAACGAAGAGCACAAACACCTGGATTTTATTTGTCTCAGTGATTTTTATTACTTTCTGAAGGAGGGTTTGATAACTTAAGACAATGACATGTACATGCAGAGATCTCATATTATCATTGATGTTTCCGTTTTATCTCGTAGAATGACTAATCCCACATGCAAGAAACCTCACTGGAACATGCATCATAGCTCTACTTGCAAAACAGTCATATGTTAGTTGAAAAGTTCTCCTACAAGTCATAAAATCTTTTCAGGACAAGTAGCACAAGACTTTTCAGCAAAGACTAGTGTCATAGAACCTATTTGAGAGATTTATGCATAATTTGTATTCCAGTGGTAATGAAAGGATGACAGTCTTGGTCATGAGCCAAGATGAATTGTGAAGTGGAGGGGAGCCTTCATGGAAGTAGTTGCAGACAAAGATCATAAATCGCTGGCATCAAGGTGCTTTTTTATTTTTTTATTTTTTTAAAATCCCAACAGGGTTGAAATGTACGCCCTTGGTGTTTTAACCCTTATAACAGGAAGATATGGAGACATCTTTTCTGCTAAATTCTTTTCCACCCGCAGTTAAAATCATGTGCAAGAACACAAGCTGTGTTTTGAATTTGAACAAAAGAATTGCACTTTGCTCATTTCTCAGGCAGCATGGGTCGAGCTGGTAGCATTGAGCAGCTAATGGAGTTGCAAAATTTAATAAATGGAAGGAAGTTACTTGAGAATTTATAGCAATGTGATTCACTGTAATCTTTCAAGCAGGAAAGCAGGCCATACCCTTCTCCTTCAGTGACCATCATCAGTGTCCGCTGATCCCACTCTACAACCTTCAGTCATGTTTTTGAAAAGAAAAAGGCCATCGCTGAACTTCTACTTTGCAAGAGGAAATACTTCTGTTTTGCTGTTGTTGTGTCAACTTTCGTCTGGAAGTCAAGCCTTTAATATAACCAAGCTGGATAAGATGCATTTTGCAGTTTCATTTGCATTTTTTTACCATGGAAAATATGCCCCTTTACTCTTTTAGCCTCTCACTTCTCATTGATTCATGCTTTGGTTGCTGGTCCATTAAAAGGCACGCACACACACACACACACAAACACGCACACACACCCCTGTTTGTTTGTGCAATTTTACATTTATGCTTTCATTTTGTGGCCTGCCTACTACTTTGCATGTCTTCTTCTCTCAGCAGTTTGTGTATTGTCTCAGCCGACACTCATTCGGAAGCCCCCGGGATCCAGGAAGTTCAAAGGCTAAGTCAAAGCTTATGGGAACCAATCTGCCAGTGTGCTCTTCCTCCCATATCACCATGCAATGTAGCCATCTCAAGTGTCCAAGCATCCATACTAGGGATCTTATGTTTATAAACACTGCAGCCTTGTAGTGATAAGAAAACGATTTATGATAGTACGAGAACAAAAATAGCACTGATACAGGTTCAGTTGTAATTGTGCCACTGTTGCTTGGATGGAGTATTCAATAAAACTGAGCAAATAAAATCACAATGCAATTTAAACATTACTGAAAAGAAAATATCTTCACTTCTTAACTAAGGTTTTGATTAAGCTGTTAAAAGCTTATCACAGTTAAAAACAATAATTAACATTTATACAGCACTAATCACATAAATAATGTGGTCCTGTGATGCCCCAACCCTTCACCCCCCTCCCTCCTAATCTTTCCTAATTTCCCCAACACCTCCCTACCCACTCAGAATACTGATCAGGATAAGGGGGTGTAGAAAATAAACTGTTAATCTTATTTGTAACTCATTAATTGGAAATTGACTTTGAAGAGTGTTCTTTTCCATTTCTATCAAATGGAGGAGAAATCAGGTGTGAAATGTAATTACACCCCAACACAATCTTCTAATCTCAAAAAACTTAAAATCAATCAAGAACTGGAGCATACTAGGTGAAATACTATTACCTTTTTTATTAGTAGTTACTCTATGTTTGTTATGCAGCGGTCACTGCGTTTAAGATGTTTGTCTTTGAGTTTATCAGAAGACTATGAAGTTAATCTAGCAAGTTGAAACCCTGGTGTTGAAGTAGTTTAGGGGTAAGGAAAGAACCCATATAACTTTGCTGCAGATATAGTTTTACTTTTTTAAACTGCACTGGACATGACTATGGTGTGGTGTGAAGTAGGAGTAACAGATGAGTTTCAGGTGAAAGTGGGACTGCATCAGGTATTGGCCCTGAGCCCCTTCTTGTTTGTCATGGTGATGGATAGGTTGGGAGATGAGGTCAGATAGGTGTTTTTATGGATTATGATGTTTGCTGATGACACTGATCTGTAGTGAGAGTAGGGAGTGGGTGGAAGAAAACCTGGAAATATAAGTATTTTATGTACCGTATGTTAATTTAGTAGGGAAAAGGCTAAACAAAAAAAAAACGAAAAACAAAAAAAGAATTTTAGAGTTAAGTTATAGAATTACAGTTTTTTTTCCTTCTTTCTTTCTTCCTTTTTTTCCTTCTTTCTATTTGATTTTAAGTCCTTGGTAGAAACTATATAGTTACTCTGAACCATGCTCTGGTGGGGACTCATAAAAATTCTGCCTACAGACAGAAAAGTATAAAGAAATAAAAGTTTCCCTTTGAAGTGTCTGCCTGTTTTCAGTATTTATTAATTTGTTATGTATTGTATTGTGCAGTCATTTTCTGTTGGATTTGATTTAGATGACCATTTAATTTGGCTAAGACTGTATTTCCAGCCATCCATTTTCTATGCCAGATTAATCTCATATGGGATCATGGGATAAGAATGCTTTGAAAATAAAAAGACCAAGTGTTATCGAAAGTGTAATTTAAAACTGAGCCATTGGATGAAGACCAAACTCTTTTGGCTCAAAACAGTGAGTTTACATGTCAATATTTTATTTCGATCACTGGGAAGAAATACTAGGGTGGGTGCTCTATGGTACACTTCCTACTTCCTCAAAAGTAAGTAAAAAAACATGTTTGATGCTTTGTGCTGGTCAGCCCATCCACTTATTGACAATTGATGCTGGTAATGTGCCTCCATTTATTGAGAAATACTGTCTGTTACCTCAACAAAAGACGTTTAATTCAAGACATCATTAGATGTGGGGTAATTTATCCTCTGAAAAGGATAATCAATCAGAGCTTTTAATTTCCTTGTTCTTCTTCTGTCTTTCTTTCCTTGATTAATATTTAGTGACCTCATAATGTACTACTCACTTTTTGAGCTGTAAATTGACTTGCACATTTGGCTTAATACATTAATGCTGCTACATTTCATGTTCAGGATGTCAAAAATAACTTATGGAAGCAGATAGGCACAACCAAAGGGTCACATTTTATGAGCTTTCTAATGCTAAATGTTACTGTTAGAGTGTCCATATGGTGAAGAGGCTCCTGATATTTTGAAAGTAACTTACTTTCTGACTGAAATTTACAGAAAGCAAAACCAGTAACAGGAAGAAAAATATTAGACAGTACATGTCATGGATATTTTGTGTGAATGTAGCTAAATGTGAGTGCAGGTTTCTCAGCATAGTTTAGGATTGATCAGTGTTAATGAAGTAAAATTTCAGCTTGTTAGATGCGAAAAAAATGTTAAAAAACCTCAGAGTGTGTTTATTCTATAACCTTATGTTAATGTGAATAGGTAAAAATATGAATCTATCCATTTTCCCAATCACTTAGCAACATGGTATACACATGCTCCTGGTCTGACTGAGGGATCTCAAGTTTGTCTCATGCCATCATGGCTATATGCTGTTTTTCCATCAGTGAGGGCTTGCTGCATGGATCTCTTTACTACTTCAGGTAGCATAAAGATGACAAAGGTCAACATGTAGAAACAGAAGATGCTGGTGGTTGCACAACATTGACCCAATAGATACAGATGCTTTTCAGACCCCTTGGTTTTTCATGTTTCAAGAGGATAGGAGATTTATACCATTGATGTGTCAGTTTCCAAATTTCAAGACTGTTGACGAAGAACTTTTGACTGAATGCACAACATTCCATAAGCAAATTCCACTTTCCCAACCAGATGAAAACACACCCATTGAATTCATAGTTTACCGTACTGTATATACTTATGTGAGGAACCTGCCATCCCTAAACAGACTATATGCTGTTTACTCAAAAACAAACATCAGATAAACAGGGACCTGAAGTTCCTGCTGAATGAAAACTTAAGGCAGGGCTGAAGAGATCCAAAGATTTGCACCTACAGAAGCTAGAGAAACAAACTCCAGCTAAACAACATCAAAGATGTGTGAATGAGCATGAAGCAAATCATAGGCTTGGACTTCAAAGACCATCAGCAACAGGGGGCAGTCTGGGCCGAGCCAACAAGATGAATATGTTTCTCAACGGGCTCAACACTGGACCCCTGCTGGGACATCCCACACTGCACCAATCCTAACACCTCCTCAGTTATTAAGGCATCCCACACATCAGTCATCATATTCTCCCCCATTTTGCCCTCAGCCAGGACTCAGCTAATTTCCCTCTCTCTGCTGAAGAAACTTCACCAAAGCAGGGCTTCTGGCCCTTAACAAGTCAGCCCAGGGGTCCAAAAGTCCTACCAGCTGTCTGGCATTCTGCAGCACATTTTGGGGGGTGAAGGGTGGTTATGATGGTGGAGGACGTGGGTGGTTAAAACTCCTAAAGACTTTCTGAGTCTATAAACTTGTAGTTTTCAGAGTTTTGTTGTGTTAAAACATCTGACTTTAGAAACTTAGAAACCTATAAACAAAGAAAGAGGATTGTTTCAAAACTCAGAAATTCTTCAGTACCTGGTACAGCGCTTATACCACTGTGCCAAAGACACATTTGCAGGAAGGAAAAGAATAAAATAATGCCTGAAACACACTCTAGACTTAAGTGTTATGAGAAAGAATGGAAACCTTTTTTTTGTTTGATTGTGTGTGTGTGTGTGTGTGTGTGTGTGTGTGTGTGTGTGTGTGTGTGTGTGTGTGTGTGTGTGTGTGTGTG
>JAOWBL010049278.1:2120-24575 GCA_028564865.1 Zenarchopterus dispar | reverse complement strand
TATATATATATATATATATATATATATATATATATATATATATATATATATATATATATATATATATATAAACAACTTTGTCATTTACACTACAAAATGTTTTGTCTTTTTGTGATTTATTAATATAGTTAATATTTTCACACCTGCTTTTGTCACTTTTTCATACTTTCATTTTTTTCATTATTTTAGTGAACACTGTATTCACAACACATGTCCTAAAGATGATGACAAAAGGATCCACCCTTGTGAAATGTCCTGGTGTAAAGCCCAGCAGCAACAGTGAAATACCAATGGGCTCTCAGCCTTATTGGCTTTGCCCATGTTCAGCGCCCATCTGTAATGGCAGATTGATTGCAAATGTAATTCCAGGGTTTACAGATCACCATTTCTCCTTTCCTGTATATATTTTGTATTTTGGTAGATGAAAAATGTCAAGGAGTTTTACCATCTTCTTTCCCCTATTGCAGTCAGTATGACCTCAAACTCACTCCTTCCTCCACAGAAAATGTGTCAAGGTTAAAATAAATAATAACATGGAAAACAGATGTTGCCCTTTTTTCAATTTATGTATTTATGTATACCACCTAACAGTGTCAATAAAGGTGAAATTAATGTCATGTACATTTTTCACACATATGACACAATGTGCGACATTTTGACTTATTTATATTAGTATTTCATGAATGGCATTATTTAAACTTGTTCATATAGCACCTTACAAACACAAGCGCAACTCAAAGTGCTTTAGAATTCAAAGAGTCCATCAGAGGGGGAGGAACGAGTGAACAAGACTGTCAGTGAGAAAAACGCCATCAGACTCAACACTGAAAGCAAACTTTATAACCCTAATGCTTTCTTAGTCATGTAAGCAGTCCAAAAAAGGTTTAATATGCATTAATCAACGTTTACACACAAGTAAGGGCTGTCAAATGATAAGTAGAGCAACCTAGCAAATACATCCAGTCCCATTATACTTGTCTGTTGGACTGGTGTACATGAACCCCACAGCATCCATCTCTCTGTTACCCGTGCTCCCCGATGAGCCGTGGCTCTCCGACCCAATAAAAAAACTCACGGAAGTCTGCTGACAGCTCTGAGCTGCAGAGGGCTCTAATCAAAAAGAGGTACAGCCATTCTAATAGCCACATCTCATTGCATTATATTTCACACAGTAAATACGGCATCAACCTGTCAAGGCTAGGGGAAATTTAGGACACAGTGCTGGCGGCCATTTTTCCTTTTTCTTTTTCTTTCCTTTTCTTCAAAAACCAGACAGGAGCTTTCACATTTAAGAACAGGGCAGATTGATGGAGCCATTTTCACCTTGTAGCAAATATTTGGCTTACTGACATCCCTTAACAGAAGTCTTTTTTTATAAGATGAAATTTCTTTTTTTTTAGTTGTTGTTTTTGTTTTGGTCTTGTATCGCTAAAGAAAAAGGTAGTGGCCTCTGTTTAGCCGTACCTCCTGTTGTAGCTTAAAATTGATACTGATGATGTGTGCATTTCTTTCCTCCTTTTAACAGTAATAGTCAGGTGTAGCATACATCAAGAGCATAGGCAGGTAGTCAGGTATTAATATGAGTCTAAGACTGATGCATGCCAAACTTTCAGTCTGATGACGCAGTCAACCAAGTGTTCAGTCATCTTCAAAGAAGTGTGTTTTACACAGCTGTCCTGTCCAAGGATGCGGTTGCTTGGACGCATTTATCAGTTGGACCTTAACACTTGCTCTGCTCCTTTCAGGATGCTTAAACAGGTATGCAGCTGCAAACCTGTAGCCACACTTTATTTTTTTTTTAATTATAGTAATTTTATATTATTCAACTGCCATTACATTGTTATTTTCTAATCTTTTGAATGTATGAAATCCTAATAAAGCTTTTAGAACCTATGAGATTACATTTTTCCCTTTTTTTATGAAGAAGATTATAAAGATGTCTCACAACAAGATAGAAACTAGTTCATTGAGACATACAGTACTTGGTTCCATCATCTAGGTCCTATAAAACCTGAAGACAAAAGTAATGTTTACTGAATGAAATCCAACATTTATGATTTTAAAAGGGCAGGTCATATATGTAAGAAAACATAGTGAACAGGTCTGTATTTCTATGTTATATAGATTAATTTACTAAACTGGAAATATGAAGCAGTATTGACTTTAGTAGTATGAACAGTTAAGAAACTGCAGGATCCACTGAGCTCTGAAATATAAAGTGTTCTTCTATAACATGAGAATTGGAAGATCATTTCTGGCATATCTTTGTTTTTTTATATTTGTATTCTATGTTTCGTCTTCTTTTCTGTATTTATCAATAAAATATTTTGGGAATGCATTGTGTTTTGTTATGTTAAGTTTTGTAATATGTTATGTTTTCTCTCATTTTCTCCTTGTGTTTGCCTTTTTTAATGTGTGCATGTGTGTTGTCAGTTGTTTTGTACATTACGAATGCCAAAGCTTGGCTTGCCATAATTCATATTTTAAATATAAAAGACTTTTCAAATACAATTTAAAAAAAAAAAAACCTTTTAGACAGCATGATGCAAGTTGAGTCTCTTCATAGTGTGTAATCCATTTACAACACATACAGGAATACGGACAAAGATTAAACAGATGAACAGAAAACTAGAAGTAGATGTAAAGTTTAATATAAAGACTGAAAAAATAACATATCTAACAAAATAATAATGAAAAAGAAAAAGGGCTTGGTCCCAAACTTTTGATTAGTAACACTAAAGTCCAAGGCTCTGATAGGAGCTGTAGGGTTGACCCAGCAACATGGTGATGACTTACTGCTTTTGAAGAATCTGAGAACCACTGCTCTCAGAGAGGTGATGAATTCAGATCATAAACTCAAACTCAAAAACTTTGCCAGAGCATTTGTTTGTTAGGGACATATCCTGGAAAGTCCTTAAATGGCCAAACTCAGTCCAACTAATTCCAACTCAGTGAGTTGGTGAGCAGGGGGATTTTACAAAGGAGCCAAAGGTTAACATCCAAACATCCAATACCAAACACATATTAAAAACTAGCATAAACATTGATAGGATGTCTCAAACGTCAAAGGATATAATTAGTCAATGATGTTTTATGGAGATTAATCATTTTTGCTTTTGTCCTTTCAAATAAAATTCTGTTTTTCAGTAATTCTGTGAATAAGATGAACATAATGGTTGGAACAGTCACATTACATTTTAATAGGAAAAAAAAAAAAAAAGGGATCTTCAAGTTTTGACGAGCACTCAACCCACTTTTAGGCAGACAGACACGTCACACTGACACATCCATACAGAAATCTCCTATAGGGGTCTGTGCATTTTATTTCTAGTAAGTCTATGTATATAGTCTCAGACTTATATAGTCACAGACTATATTTGATAAACTGAGCAGAAATCAGACCATGTTATCCTTTAATGGAAACTGTGAAGAAAATGTTTCTGTAATGAAGCAGGACAAAAGGAGGGAGACCTTGACGAGGGTGCCAGATATGGTGTGAATATCATCTTGTTTGGAAACAGAGAAACAGAGAAGACAATAAAAATGATCAAGCATATTATTTGAGGGAAATTGTAAAAACAGCTCATTAATTAGTGAATTGTTATCTCCATATAATCATGATGTCTGCAACAAAAGCTGTTTGCTATGGAACAAATAAATCAAAATTGATTTTTTTTTTATTTTTAGTCATTGTCCCTGCAAACATCAGATTAAGTGCATTTTTCCTTTTTTATGAATTTTGACTTTCCAATGCGTTTAGGAGACAGAGCTGAGCTTGGACTGATCAAACCAAACTGATTTTATTACATACAGAAAAGAAATTACAGCACAGGGAAATGGCAGTCAGGGATCCCAGTGGTACCCAGTGTTCACATGTCATGCACACTTAATGGAGGCTGTGGTCTTCTGGTTTCAATATCAGTGGAGCTGAAATGTCATTGCAGTAATATGGACATCACCTCCTGACACTGTGGACTTAATTAAAGATCATGGACACATCTGAAAAGGAACAAAAAGAAAAAGACGGAGAAGTTTTGCCTCTACGATGGCACATCTTTCTCTTGCATGACTGTTGTAGACCAATCCATGAATAACAAATGAATGTGGTGTTAACTGTGTCACTAACACGTCTGACAGACACAAAAGCCCCCAACTATTATTTTCCTCTGAATTGTAAGTTTTGAAAAAGTGATTTAATTGTCGTATGTTAATCCTTTTCATCACTTCTGTACATGTTGTGATACCAGTCACTTCCGGTTTGTGTGAAAACACATTTCAAACCTTGAGAGGAGGCTATCACAGGGCAGCTTTAGGTAAATGTTGCATGTTAAAATGAATCCAAAGATAGGCTTGAGCTGACTTTCACATTTCATTGCATTGATGGACATGGGCCGTCTTTGTTGCTTTCTGTTTACACAAGGGATTTAATCAAAGCCCAGTATTAGAAGGGTTGACATCTACCTAACTGAGGACCACTTTGTTACCTTGCTGGGGGGAAAAAAAGAAATAAAAAATATGATAATAATTCACCTTTTAAGAGAAAGAAAGTTTTTTTTTTTGAAAATACAATGAAGGATAGAATTTTAGGCCACCAGCAAACTGAAAGAATGTTGCGAGAGCAATAGAAAGATTTGCAAAGGTACTTACAAAAAATGTTAATAATATTCTGAAAGGTTCCAGGGAGCCTGAGGGACTGCAGGTGTGTGAAGGCCAAGGCCAGAAGCCAGCATTAGATGTAGGTGATCTTTGAGACCTCAGCCAATGCTACCTTAAATATGATGGACAAATGGATACAGGGTGAGAGTGTTGCTTTTATCATGGTCTATATATCTTATATATAATTCCTAAAATCAATCAAGTTCATCATTGAACACACTGAAAATCATTTCTTTGTGTTTTTAATAAAGGTTCAAACAATTTTAAAAAATAGTAAATATTTTTTTGCTTCAATTAAAAAAAGAAACAGTTCCAAACGTTTCTGGTAAAGAGATTTGAGCCACAACTTTCCAAATCTACCAGAAGGCCAAAACTAAATGCCACAACTTTATCAAAACAATGAAAACAAAAAGCATTTCAGAAAATAAATACAAATCAAAAACAGTTGTAGATTTGTGTGTGTCTGTTTTGTTGTCTTTTCTGCATGTATAAAAATATTTTCTGAAATGTTTTGCATTTTGTTATGTTACATTTTGTGATGTGTTGTCTCTTTTTTCTCATCGTCTTTGCCTTTTTATAGTGTACTTGTTGTGTTGTGCAATGCTTTGAACATTAGGAATGCCACACTTTGGCTTCCCATAATTCATGTTTTCAAATATAAAAGGTTTTGAAAGATCTGTTTTACTCAGGCACTCTATAATACAACAGAGGCAAATGCAGTAAGACTGTTTTTCATTACTTTCTCATGCCGATCGAAATATCCCCATGAACTTCTGACTAATGATTAACAAGCCAGGAGTTCTGAGAGCTTTGACAAACAGATGCAACTGGGAATAATCCATTGCCAAGTGCATTAATGGTGGTGTCTATTTATATAGATAAAGGTCAGTCAATCAATAGTTAGTATTAAAACAAGAAACGCAAGGTGATGCTTTGTCAAATCAATGTATGAGCAATCTACTGCTGCAACTCCGTAAAGTTCTGACCTTTTCAGGTGAAAAATAAATCTCCACAGATCACTTTTTGCTCTTTTTTTTGTGCCAAATTTAGCTTTTAACAAGATCTCTGTAGGCATCAATTTTAAAATTAGACTGAATAACTGAATAAACTATTTGCAAGGTGCATATTTAACATACATAAACATGCACATCTTACTGAGGTGATAATATAATCCAGATGAACAAAGAGACTCCTTATTCATGAATCTTCCATAAGACTTAATGAATATGCTATAAAGTGAAGTTCCTTTTAGAGGTTCCTTTGCGTGTGTGTGTGTGTGTGTGTGTGTGTGTGTGAGAGAGAGAGAGAGAGAGAGAGAGTGTGTGTGTGTGTGTGTACAGAAGTCAGTGAAGAAGCTTCTGTGCACAATGTTTAAGCCTCGTGGACTGTCCTTCAGTAACTGAGAATCGTACAATAATGACTAATTTCTAAATGCATTCATCACATAGAGTACAAGTAGGCGAAAGAATCCCAAGATCATGTTAGGTGTTAAGAGGTGGCAAAGATGGTGTTTCTAGAGGCACGGATACATACATACATAGATTTAAATATACATATATGTATCTTGGAAAGATGGAACATAACTCATCCCATAACTGGGATTTGCAGATGACTAAGCTGCATAACTGACTTAGTTTAAACCTGATGTTGGGATCGTGTTCTCTGGTCTGCCACTGAATTTGTCTCAGTTATGCTAAAGATACAGCATTTTGAATGGAGCAAACAATCCTCCTTTATTTTTCTGGCACCTAGAACATAAATCACAGACAAACCACAAATTTGGCTCACCTCCAAGTCACAGAGAGGAAGTTTAAAATGCCACACTTTATATTTCCACTTTAACTCGTGCATTCAAGTGGAAACACAAACACACACAAAGACTGCACAAAGACTTCCTGGTCAAACAACAAATATCCAAATTTAATTAGAGTCGAAGCCAATCCCAGATGTCATCAGGCAAGAGGTGGGGTACAACCTTGACAAAATGCCAGTTCGTCATAGGGACAAACCTAAGCAGCAGTGACTGTAAATCAATGCAACTGGGTCAATTCTGTTGCATGATTATATGATAAGTAGCTAATGATGGTTGTCCACATTTTTATAACTGCTAGCGAGTGAAACCTTTACTGTCTGCGTAGCACACTGATGTTTAGTTATTAATTACTGGTAAATTTGCCTATAACTAATGAAATTTCACTCATAATTTTTATTTAGTATTATTAACCATTTAGAGATTAGTGACCTGAATTTGATTCAGGATGTTATGAGTAGCCAGTGGACACTGAGCCAAGAGTTTATGAAGAAGCTAGCAGCAATTATCCCATCAGCTCGTTGTGTACCAACTTTACTCGTGACCCAAAATCCAGGAACACAGAGAATAACACTATTTCTATACTGCTAAAAACATAATTTGTGTACCTGCCTAAACCGCTGGACACAGCCACAGCTGTAGATCCAAGTTTGTTCACGTCCTACCGTGCTAGTAGTGTCCTTCCAAGTGTTTGAAATCCCAAAAGAAAATTGAATAATACACAAAAATAATTCTATTTTGCCAGAAACTCCACACCAAGACAGCATTTCACAGAGTATCATAATATTCTTAGGCAATTAATTTTCTATCTAAGCCTCAATATCTCTACACATATGTTGGTGAAAATTTCAACCTGATGATCCCTAAAGGCTTTTAATTTAATGCACAGCAAAGGGCTGGCTTTTGCCCTGTATCAGGTTTTCAGTAACATTATGCAGGATATAAGTTAATACAATATGAAATAATTTCTGATAAAGGCTAAATTTGATAAAGATGTGAAGTCAGTTGTTCACACCAGTTACTTTCACCTAATACTACAGAAGTATGCCCTCTATCACCTTTTGAGCAATTACAAATAGTATTTCCTACATGTGTACGTGGGCTGACTTATCTAGTCGTGTTGAGGTGTCCTTGGAGAGTACCTTTAACCTCACATTGCCCTGATATGTTCATCATTGTGTGTAAAGGACAAAACAGATTGAATAAAAGTATAAATGTATGGAGGAAGGAGTTTTATGTGAATGAATTTGTGTGGACCGTGGGAATGTGGTTTGCAGTTAAAAGTACATTGAGTGCTCAACAAGACTTGAAATGAGCAGTCCATTTACCACTGAACCCAGCTGAGCAACTCTGTATCTGTAATAATACAGGTATGTTTAAAGAAGATTAACTCCAGCAGGCATTCCTGTGTCCCTGATACTCACCACTTTGTACCACTTATGCAGTTTGTAAACTTTTGAGTGCTAGGTTACACTGAGGAATATTTGTGAATTTAACAGAGAAGGCAACACGTTGGTTTCAACTGCAGTCTCAAATACCCTGCAAGCTTATGAGCTGTTTGAGTTAAGAACCATGGAGAGCTCCGACTACTCACACTGGCATGAGAGGCGAACAGGTCTGTATAAGCAAACACCATCATGAGAAAGTCATGATATTGTAATCAGAGAGTCTTCTGCTTTTGTGAAGCTGGAACATGATGACCCAGTCAATTTTTTAAAATTAAAAATCATGATTAGCATTACCTTTTACACTTGATAACTCTTGAATAATGTCTTTGTTGAAGTGCCACAACCTTGTGTGTATCTGTGAGTAACAGAAATAAGTCTGTTACAGGAGTCTTCTCTTCATGGCCATTCATTATGTGAATATAAACATTTTAGTATGCCAATATGTGTTTTTGCCTTCTTGTGCTGCATCTCAGTGACTCACCTTCTGAAACCAGATAGAGGCCTAGACTTTCTGAGGGCTATTAAAAAAGGTTCAATATGGATATGAGTTCTGCAATACTAATTAAGCTGTTCTAAACACCCTAAGGCTTGTATATTGATATGCAACAATCTAGACACTTCTGATCAACATTTCTATTACTCTGAATGGTTCGAGGAATAACAGATGACCCGATTTCCAAAGATATGATGCATGTTATGTGAAATACTTCTTGTTTTGGTATAACTATCCCTATTTAGTTTCAGAATAGCTCAAAAAAAGAAATAAAAGGACTCAAAGCATAAAGTTTGCAAGGAGAAGGTTATTGAGTGTCTCGTCAGCCCCTGTCAGTATATCTTGTCTTGTCTGTTTTTACAAGTCTGTTCTTCTTCTTTTGTCATCTTGTCTGTTTTAATCTGTCTGTTTTGGCTTTCTACCCAGTTGTTTTTTGATTTTTCTAGTGAACTCCTTTTCACATTTCCTTTATATTCAATAACCTTCTCCTTGGAAAGTATTCCAACTTCTGCATGTATTTTGTAGCCAGTTAGCATTCTTCTTTTATAGACCAACATTTCTGGAAAATGCTTTAGTTCTGGGAGAACATCTGTGGTATATTACCAGAACATCAATTGTGTTTAAGCTGAAGGACCATGACGCCACAGAAAAACCTTCAAAATTCATGTAACAAAAATATTGGTGGAACAATGACTATTGTACTGTTGTAGAAGCCAACCACTTTCCATCTTCATGTTTTTAGATGTTTCTTTGCAGCAGTATTATGAGTAGTTCTTGCTTATAGTTTTCTAGGCCAAATCTTACCTCCACTGTTCCTGTTGCCTGTCATCACCATTGGTTATGTTACAAACTAATAAAACAGCTAGAAAAAAAAAAAAAGCTTTTAAAAAAAATCTCTTTGTGCTATCTTTTTTTACTCTAAGTGGTATTTTTTCAGAATGTCACTTCGATTTTTTTTTCTTTAAAAAAAGTAAAAAAAACCTGACTGCTTAATTCTTATTATGGATTGAAATGTACTTTCTCTGTCTTCCCCATGCATTTTTTAACTAAACGTTGCCCTTAAGAGCTTAATATTGAGACCTTTAGTTCAACATTTTTGGAGCACCTATATTTTTTCTTTATGCTTTATGCTTGTGGATGCTCCTACTTTAACTTTAGACCTTAGAAAAGATTAGTTCACTTTCCACTTACTTGCCTGTTTATTGAATGAATTTTTTGCCATGGATGCTTAAACCTTTGAGTGCCTTTGTAGTTAGATACGTTGTGTAGTCGGTACTGCATGCCAATGACCATTACACAAAGTGGGAAGGTGAAAAGAGGTCTAGAAGTTGATGTAAATCCCTAACGTAATGAATGCAGGAGCGATAAGCACTTGTTTGTTTTGCCCCCATAAGCTAAGTGGAATTGCAAAGCTAAAAAATTGACTGGCACCAGCTATGCCTCTGGCGATTATCTGACATGCCAGAGGGTTCCTGCTGCTAAGACTAATTAGTTTCATTAACTTGCACTCAAGATAAAAACAATTGCTCTCTTGTAATTGAAATCCTGATTTTCTTATCCCTCATTCCCCTCCCACCCACCCCTTTACTACTGCGTTGTCTTATACGTCTCTGAATGGAATAACTACACCCAACCCAGCCCATCCCCCGTCTTGCTTTAGCTTGATCTCACCATTTCCCCACTTTAGCCTTTTCACCAATTAATTTTGTCATGCCTACACACTTCATCAGTTTTGTAAGAACCTGTGAAAACTGATCTGCTTGTTTTTGAAGGCATCACATTCCTTTATGTGATATTGCCAGCATAAATAAATAAATAAATAAATAAAACAGATAGCATGTATTAGTCCACACCCACATGCATAAGTCATAGCAAAACACACTTGGTCATTGCCAGATCTTGTTAAAAAATAATAATAAAAATAATAATTTATTAAATTAGCAATCATGTTTTTGTGACCCTAATAAATTATCTGACTGATTTAAGTTTATTTTGGTTACTGTTCTAACTAATAATCCTTTAAACGTTTATCTGCAACATTTTTACTGTCAACAAAATCCCCAGCAGTAATAGTTGCAGCACCGTCAACAAGCAACAACTGCAGCGACATGATAACAGTGTTAACAGCTGGTGTCGTCATGATGAAATGTCACTCTTCATTTGACAATGATACCCAGACAATCCATAAAAACAGTGATGCAACAAGACAGCTTGAATTTCTCAGACTTTAGACACACATGAGCTCATTGACAGAGCAGTACACATCAGCGTAGATGTTTTCAAGGTCACTGCAGACATTCCTCTTCACAGTAATGAGTATTCACTGCTACATTTTTTGGTCCTTATTCTACCACTGCTCTTTTACAGTTTCAGTGCTCTTCTCTGTTTGTTTGAAACATATTAATACTTTTTTTTCTCATTCTTGGTATCCACTGTTCATCTTTGCACAGGCAAAATGTATTTTTGGATTTGCATAATGACACAAAGGCCAAAATATTCTTTGGACTTGAGGCTCCACACGACTGGAATTAAAATGACTATTGAATCAAGACTATAGTGCTGCCTTTGAAACAACAGAGAATGACTAAGAAAATTTGAACATGGTTTCACATAATTGTACTTTTTGTGTGGTTCCAAAGTGTTGGTGTTTCCAGTGATACGTAAAGAATGTACTTCATAACTGTGACAATCCCTCAAAGCCATACAATAAAGCTGTACCACTCCAGTACAGAACTGCTGGCTTTTCTTAGCAATAATTATTTCTAATGACGTTGTACGTGACATTTCCCATTTCCAGGGATCTTGTAGTTGAAGCTTCTTATTAGAAACTCAGAAACACAGACTTCCTAGTACACATGGAGCATACACTAAAAGATAAAAGCACACTACCACTACCACTCCTGTTCCTGCATTTTACAGTTTCTCCTTTTGTTTTGTGGGATTCCCTTTCTCATGGTGATGCCCACTTATTTCTTCTTGGATGGGGATTCATCTGATGTTCTCAGATATTTCATGTGATAAGACATCCATCAGCCCACAGTAAGGGCTCTGCATCACCTCACCAAGCGTCTTTGATGAGTCTTTGAGTTGTTCACTGAAAATGATACAGTAGTGAAAGGTGACCACCAACTGCTCATTGATTTGCCTTCCAGCCAGTCTAAAGGCTCATCCTAAATGGTCCATCTGAGCAGTGCTCTTAACATAACTCCCATGCAAGAAGCAAAAAATATAACTTCCTTTTTTTTTAATTTAAATGTATAGTCAAAGATGAATGCTAAAATGATTATATCACCTCTAGTGGGACAGAGTAGTATTACTAGGCTTAGTGGTCCTTCCCCACTAATCGGCATCATATTGTCATTGACTCTTTTGCCAACAGAGAAGATCTGTGCTAGAGCTGCACAAACATACACACACACGCTTAAATTGCAGTTCTTACATATAGAAGCTTTAATGTTTTATCAAGCACAGATGGTAGGACAAAGTTTCTTCTTGCTCTGTAAAGTTGATCAAATAAAATTGTGTATAGACATATATCTTGCCAAGGAGATTTGTCCTACAAAATTTTCTTGATACTTAAAACTTAGAGAAATTTCTGAAATAATCATTTATAAACACTCCTTAAAAAATACAATCCAACATTTGTGTTTGTGCTTAGAACTGCATTGATGTCAAAACAAAAAGCTAGATCCTCTACCGTCAACTGCATTTCATGTTTAGAGGTGTTTGACATATTTTAGCACTTTAATTCTCATAACAACATGAAATGCATTGTTCTTGGATTTAGATTCAATCTCTCAGACACTTAGGGAACAGTTTTAAATGACTGAAATGGCACTAACTCAGCTGTTTTCCTCTCTTTGTCCTCCACGTCACATCAAAAATGATATATACATCGCTATGGAAATGAGCGAAGAACTTCACTGAATACCCAGTACGACATTCACAAGATACCCTTTCCCATTTCTCCCTGTGGCTCTTGGTCTTCTTTGACAGAGCAGATATGGTTTGATGTGTGAGATTTTGTTTGGAAAGTGAAGCACACCAGGATTTAACAGAGAAGCGCAGCAGGGATAAGCTCAGACCCACTTGCCCTATAAGGAGATATCACTGTTTTGACCAAAGGGGCCTGTGCCCATCATAAATGACCTTTTCAAACACACAGACTGAATACATTGCACTGAAGCTAGACTGTTAAATCTCCTGCTAGCCTGCAGCTGCTTTATTCAGCTAAGAGTTAGGGTTGCATAAACCAGTGATTTACATATTCTGATTTAAACTGATCCACCATGACTTTATAGCAACCCCCATAAAACAGCACTGGCTGATTGATATATGAACTCAACAAAATCTCTGAAGGTGTCCCATGGTATCAGGCACAAAAATGCTAGGAGAAAATCCTTTCATTTCTGTGTTTTGTCAGTTTGGGCCTCCTCAGATCAGATTTATTTTTCAAGCACATCCCACATAAGAGAATTTGGAAATCAAGGTCTAAAACAGTTTTGTCATGTTGACAAACCATTCCTATGTTTTTGCTAGTTAGCAAGGCACATCATTCTGCTGAGGGCCTCAGTGATCCCAAGAGCATCATCGAACTTCATGAAGTGGTACACATGTTCATCAATAGTGTTTAGATAGGTGGTAGAAAGCTTCCCAGAAGTACATCTCCCGATCATCCCGCCAATATTAACAATTTCTCATCTTCCCATTGTGCTCCTGTTGCCATCTCTGGCCTGTAAACAATCTGAATGCGCACCGTCTGCAACAAACATGCATCCTCATACTTGACCACATTACTCCATGGCCCAGTTCTGGCCCTCACAATCTCATCACTTGACCTCTTTCTGGCTTTGAGCTTCCTGTAGGTATTAGCTTGATGGTGTGCATTATGCATGATGTGTCTTGACGCTTTCCTTTTTACGTCTTTTTTTTCCTTCTTTTTAATCATAGCCAGCATTAAAGATAGTGTGATGTGGTGATGTTGTGCTGAGGATCCAAATGCAAGAGATCTCCAGGAGGCAGGACTTTCAAAACCTTTATAATAATCCTTTTGGAAAGGCTTTTGTTCTTTATATATATGCTTTTGTTTTAACATATTAGATATGGTTCAGGTAGTTTGATGTCCTGACATGCAGATGAAACATGAGAAAAGAACTATCGCTTTGCTTATCTGTCTATGCTGTATGTTAGTGTCAGCTAGATTGTATCTATGTGCTCTTGTATTCTGGAAGTGTGGCTTTGGATGGAAATTTCAAAGAAAAAGCCTGAGCATTTTCCATTGAAAATGTTCAAAATTATTTTTCTTCTTGCAAATTTTCCAGGTATTACCAAGTCTAAATTTAAAATTTTCATCATTTTGGGCTACTGTAGTTCCTGTACTGGGAACAGACATAGCCTATCTCCTGATCTCATCTCTGAGCCCTTTGTTTCAATAGTTGTGTTTCCATTAACCATAGAGTTGCACAAAACCCATATATCGGAAAGGAAAACTTGTAATAGAAATGGTTCTATTTGGAGATAACCCCCAAATATCGTGAAAACTTTCTTACACATTCAGAAAGTGATTTTTCAGATGTACCAATAATCCACTTTGTCACAAGAGTGTTATGGAAACGCTTTTTGCCCATTTGGACATCTCTGGCAGTACTGGATGTAGAATAATCAAAGTAATCAAAATCTAATTTCCAGCTGTTTTTAGCCTCACTAATATGTTGTAGTCATGCTATAAGACTACCTAACCCTTTATGTTGCAGTCAATAAAATACTTGAAGTTTCAAAATGTAAACTCTAGAGGGAACATTTAACATTTCTATTACCATTGTAACTTTTTTTTGTAAAAACCATAGAATGTAGTTCTACTGAAGTGATCAAATATGGCCACTTGACTTGTAAAGGGTTAATCATTATGCATTGCTGCCTTACATAAAAGGTTTGCTTCTGAATCATCATTTGAATGATCTTCCGCTGCCTTCATCCACTGACCTTTTTATCAACAGCAGTAGCTGTTTGTCAAAGACGAAAGATGTTTTTGACCAACTTCTTCAAAGTCATTGTTTTGAATAGAAGTCCCACCAGATTAGATATGTAGAGTTACGAAGAGAGAACTAGGAGAGTTATGCTCATACAGAGGAAAGCACTGTTCAATAGAAACACAGACCCCCGCAGCAGTATCTTTATCACAAATTCAGTTTCACTTTTCTTTTGCGAAAAAGTGTAATGGAAGTTCAAGAAGTAGAAGGAGGACGCGTCTCACTCTGACTGTGACAATGACTTACGAGAATACATCTTTTGGCAGAAATCAACCAAGATATGCTGACTTGATGTTTTGGAGACAATTTTGTACTTGTGGAGGCCATTTATATTCTCTTTCTTGCCTATTTTTTACATTTGCAGTAAACAGTAAATTTTAAAACTGTAACTGAATTTTTATGGGCTTTCTATGATGCCAGCAAGACAATTGTCCTTCCTGATCAGCACAATTTTTTTTTTTTTAATCTATGTTTTTTTAAGAGTATCTAAAACCAATCAATGGGTTTTCTCTATAAAAGAAAGAACTATAAAAAATCAGTGCAAAAATTCTATGAAGACTTTTTTTTAAACATTTCTCATGAAATTCTGAGCTGAATATCCAGAAAGTGAATATATGGTATCAACAGTAATATCTTAAAGTGAACACAAAGTGACAGTAATAAAGCTCCATGGGATGAACAGACATTCTCTGACAGGCAGAGTGAGACAAGACACCTCCTCCCTCTGAAGCATTACTTCCTGAATTTCCATTTCAATCAGCTGCTGCCTCCTGGGAAGTCTCCCTCTGCAGAGCCTGTATGGGTGGAGTAATGTCCCGTCTTTGCCAACAGTGGTTACCATCGAGCAGCACCACCTGATGTTTCTGTATTGTGTGCCTTGTTCACACCTGTTAGGAACCATACTGAGTTAGCATGCAGCACCATCTCCACTTTCCCCATCCTCTCAATCTCACCATCTCCTCCTGTCTGCTTGGGCAAATATTGCTTGCAAACATTACAACACCACCATTTCTAACCAAGCTGCAGAAAGAAAACTTACTAAAGTTTGCCTCTCTGTAGTTTTCACAAGAGTCAGACGTAAATAACTGAATATATCAAGATGTGAAAAAAATGCAGTTTAAGGGGGGGTCACAAGCCAGTGTCCTCCTTGTGCCAGTCCCAACTCTGGATAAATGCAGAGGATTGTGTCAGGATGGGCAACCAATGTAAAACCTGCACCAAATAATTAACAATGCAAGTCACAAATCTGATTTCCATACCTGACCGGTTTGAGACCTGGGTTAACAATGACCACCACCAGTGCTGTTAACCTGCAGGTTAACCTGCAAGAGGATGCAGGATGACAGAAACTGGACTACTGTGGCTCAAAGAAGGAGAAGAGGAGAAAGGTGTGTTCATATGCAGAGAGAGAAGAAGAAAATCAAGAGGCTATGACTGAGAGTAGGGACTTTGAATGTAGTGTCTATGACTGGAACAGCTATAGCATTGGTTGGCATGATCCAGAGGAGGAAGGTAGATGTACCGTGTGTCCAGGAGACCAGAAAGAAAAGTATCAAGGCCAGGAGCCTAGGAGCAGGATTTAAACTGTTCTATCATGATGCTGATGGGAAGAGGGATGGAGTAGGAATTATCTTAAAGAGGAGTTTGTTAGGGATGTTCTTGAGGTGAAAAGAGTGTCAGATAAAATTATGAGTTTCAAGGTGGAAATTGAAGGTGTGTTGTTTAATGTTGTCAGTGGTTATGCCTCAAAGGTAGGATGTGAGTTAAAAGAGAAGTAGAAATTCTGGAGTGATGTAGATGAAGTGATGCAGAGTATCTCCAGAGGTGAGAGAGTGGTGATTGGAGTAGATTTCAATGGACATGTTAGTGAAGGCAACAGAGATGATGAGGAAGTGATGGGCAGGTTTGGCATCCAGGACAGGAATACAGAGGGACAGATTGTGGTAGACTTTGCAAAAACGGATTGAAATGGCTGTAGTGAATACTTTCTTCCAGAAGAGGCAGGAACATATGGTGACTTATAAAAGTGGAGGTAGGAACACACAGGTTGACTACATCATGTGTGAACAATGTAATCTGAAGGAGATTAGTGACTAAAGTAGTAGAAGGGGAGAGTGTAACCAGACAGCACAGGATGGTGATAGACAAATCGGGGTAAATGATGAACATAGAGGTGATAAAAAAACACATGTAATTTGAAAGGTGGAGTAGTTAACATGGATTATTTTTCAATTATTTTTGTTACTTTCACCCTTGAGGCATGTTTCTTATAATAAAAGCCCTTGAGGCATCTTTTTTGTAATGAAAAATCTAATCTAACCTTATGTTGTGAATGGTAAAACATGGCTTTGCTTGTATAACATCAATAGTGTGTTAATCAAATCACTGAAAATTCATCAAGTCACATGACAATTTATAATTCCTGTTTTCAGTTTACCTCCATTTTAACTGTTCCATTTTTCAACTCGTATGTTTTTCACCCCTGTCATTTTAATTTTTGTTACTTTCACTCTTCATAGAGTGGCCCTATTTCTAGATATACTAGACATTTTCTCTTTCGGCCTTGAAAATAGAAAACGTCTGTTGGGGGTTGTTGTATCCATATACTGGGTAAAAAGGTGGATGCAGTTCTTTGCATAATAAGACTGCCCCTCTCTGTATGTGGTATAGGGGCTGGGCTAAGGAATTGAGGCTGCATTTTGTCTGCACGTGGGATACACTGATGCTCACTGACATAAATAGGTCCTGCATATTTGGTAACACATTGCATAGATATATTTAGATGTGTTGCAATAAAACCTTCTTGAGTTTCGTCTCCTGCTTATTATCTTTCTATATGCGTTGTATGGACAAGAGCAGGCATTCATATCATCTGGGTGCAGATATCTGTAAGTAGAACCTAGATAAAGTGATCAGGAGAAAAATTAAGCAAGGCTGAGTGGCTCACTGACTTTCTCTCTCTGTATCTCATTCCTGGCCGATGTGCTGCCAATACTGTAAGTAAGATGAAAGGGCTGTTTAGGTGAAATACAATAAAGACATTCCTGCCTTTGGGTGTACTAGCTCAGGATCAATGGCTGCCAAGCATGTTTTCCTGTAACTATCATAAATAAATACCATTAGAGAATGGGTTTCTAGTGGTCTCAGACATTTTCTTTTTTGTCTCCCTTGATCTGAAACCAGCCTAGAAACTAAAGAATATTATGTTGACAAACATTGTTGCATTTCTTACTAAGGCTCAGAATTAAGCACGATGTGTCAGAAATATTATTATTTATGGTACATTGACACACATTGCATGGGATTATATTTGCTAGTTGTTGGAGCCCTTGTACGGATGTCTGCATGCTCTACAAAGAACCTGATTGATCTTTCTCATCAAATAAAGCTCACACACACAAACAATGCAGGCCACGAATATTTCCTCTGGCGAAATGAAGATTCTAAATATGGCTACTTTATCCATTTTTAATCCTATAATGCCGGATGTATCATATTTGAAACATGAATTTCTGAGCACTAGTCCATAATCAAAAATGATAGTAAAAAATATCTACACTTAACAAACAATAATACATGACAAAAATAAATAACATTATCCACCTACTTATAATATTGTGACAAAATTTGGGATGGCTGTTGAATATTAGCTGCACAGGTACCAGAACTCAGACATAGCCCATGTAGCTTCAGCTCCATAGAAAAGCACTGGAAGATCCTGTACTCTCACCTTTTTATGGTGTAAAAATAAAAAGGTGAAATGACATGTCTAATATACTTGTAATAGCGATTACAGGTATTCTGAGAGGGTTTTTTTTATTCCATTTCCTAATTACAAACAAAACAGAATTGATATTAGATAAGGAGAGTTACTACTATTGTGCTGTCTGAACCTCCAATGCCACTGCCAAACAGCAGATGCAAGGTTATAACTTTCAAATATAGTGCAAGGTATCTAATAGTATATCTGAAGTGATTTAGTGCTATTACTTGAAATCTACAACTTGGAGTGTAGCACTAGCTCTTAAGTTATGTAGCACAGTAAATCTAAATATCAATTTTCAGACGTTGTATATGTGTTCCTGTGTGGTATATTTAAGTCCCATTTAAATGGTCCTTGATAAATTTATATCTATAAATTCTCTTAAGCATCTTATGACAAGGTTTTCGCACAGACATTCACCACTGTAAAACTATAAACAACTCTGAGATAGCTTGTCTTAATTAACGCAAGTAACTATGGGAGACAGGACTTACTGATAGGTTAGTTGTTAATGCCAATTCAAGTCAAACTCAAGCTCTGGGTACCTAAACTTACACACCTGAACTAATCCTACAATATAATAGATAAATCCATTAACAGATCTTTCAACTTTTTACAAAACCTTGGTGTTACCTTTCATCGGAAGTCAAGCCAGAGCAAATCTATAGTCACCACCATAAATATATGGACTGTTCCCCACAAAGCTGGATTAATTTTGTTTGCAGAAACATATCTATTTTTGAATAAATTCATGAAAAAATGTTTTAAAAAAAATTTAAATTCAAACTTTATGGGTAATGATACATATATAAAAATGGTGTAGAAGCCTTTTATGAGCAACTTTTCTCAGTTTTGTATATTGATGTTCAGCATCCCAATTGTTATGAAGAAAACTGACAATGCAAATAAATAATAGGTAGTAAAATAAAACAATCCAAGGTATTTTCTGGAAATTATAGACATACAATGCATGGGTGATATTTATGATGCAGGGAATGATAAGATCATGTGTATATGTTATTTAGGCAAACTTCAGAAAAACATCTGCCCTTTGCCTTTGTATAACAGCTGTGGCATAAAATAACTATTACATTCAAAAACATCAAAAGAACTCAATGTAAGAAGGCTAATAAAAATTGTGAAACTCACCACGTGAGGCAGTGAGGAATCCCAATAAAGTTCTTCTAGTTGATGGTGTACCACAAAGTCTCCAAAGTGGTAACTTAATCAAGAGAGTGTTAAGTGATTAGAGGGCAGGTTTATGACCATTACACTGCCCCAATGCTAATAAAAAAAATCTAAGGTTTTGTGTTGTATAAAATAAGTGTATGTTAAAACAAGTGCATGACACTGAGAAATGTATTGCTATACCGGCAGTGCTGTTTGGGGCGCTATGTTGTTAACTGTTTCCCAAAAAGTGGCGATTAAAGCTTTTTGAGTCAGTGCACATTAGGCAAGTTCAGATGTGTATCTCTCTGCCTGCTGGAATAAAGAATTTGTTGTTGTTTGCTACCTCTTCTCTCTGTTGTTTTTCATCGGCGCAATATATTTCTGTTAGACACAACAGGCTTTGAGGCTGAATATCAATCAACTCTTTGTCAATATTACTTCTGACAGCGTGAGAAATACCAACAATCCGAGACGGGATGAGAAAATAGTCATTTGACTGACTCTTATGCTGAGTGCAAGACAGGACAAAGCAAGTTTATTTGTACAGCGCATTTCAGTAACAAGGCAATTCAAGTTGCTTTACACAATGAAAACGTTGACAATAAAGAGAAAGAAAAAATTAATAGATTATAGAAAAGAATAGAAGATTATGCGTTGGAGTGCAGTGGCATACTAAAGGAAAGTTAGACTTAAACTAGATCACAGTGGAGTACTGAATTTAACATTGTTTAAAGTTAAATTCAGAATGGTTTAAATAATTTAGTCAAAGGCAGCTGTAAACAAATAAGTTTTTAACATTGATTTAAAAGAATTGAGACTTTCAGCATTTGTGCAGTTTTCTGGAAGTTTGTTTCGGATCTGGGGACCATAAAAGCTGAATGCTTCTTTACGTTTTGTTCTGATTCTGCGGACACAGAGTTTACCTGAACCAGAAGACCTAAGTATGGATGGTTCGTATGGCAACAACAAGTCTGATGTATTTTGGTTCTAAACTATTCAGTAATGTATAAACTAACATCAGCATTTTAAAGTATATTCTCTGAGTTACAGGGAGCCAGTGTAAGAACCTCAGAACTGGAGTGATGTGGTCCACTTTCTTAATTCTAGTGAGACTCGGGCAGCAGCATTTTGAATCAGCTGTAGCTGTCTGACTGACTTTTTTAGGCAGACCTGTAAGGATACTGTTTATTAATTTTTAGTACTAGGGTGGTGCAGAGGCCTCAGAAATAACATTATAGGGTTGATCTGAATAATAGAGAACGTGAACAAGGAATAATATGTATTATGCACTGAATTAAAGCGAACAGAGTTTTGAAAAGAAGCAGAGCACATCATAGTGCAAGGACAGGCTTTTGAGGAAAATCTGCACAAAAGGCTAAATGAGGAATCAGGAAAATTGCACTCAAATTAAAATGTTGTGTCCTACATTAACGATATAAATATGTCTCTCATAAGATATTGTATCAAAACTAAATATTTAAATGACTATGTGTATTAGAGGGGACATTTTACCCAGTCTCATGTGGATTCTTAGTTTTGCTCATGAGTTTTGTGTAGTTGCAAATATGCTTGCAAGATAGAATTCCAGCTTTTTTTCTTTGGTAACTGTGAGCATGTAATGAAAACACAAGGCTTTAAAATGAATTGAACAAATGTTTCAGGTCTAAATGTGTACTCCACAGATGTAAATGAAATACTACCAGCTACTTGTCACCAATGATGTTCTTTTTCATATGTGGCTTTATGAGAGAGAGCAGCAGGAGTTTGAACAAAGTGCACTTCCCTTTTTTATACAATGCTTTCTGCCTTTACAAGAAAGGAAGCTGATGCTCTGCCTGAGGTTGCCTGAGGCACAGCAAGTGAAAACTTGTTTAAAAGATTAGACCTATGTTCCTATGTTCCTATGCTGAGAGAGAACATCAAAACAGTTTCAATTGTTTCATTGAGGACAAAGTTATTATATAAATATACCTATTTTTTAATCTTTATAAGTATCTTGGAGTCTACTTTGCATAAACTGCAGGATACTAATAGGTAATTTGTTGTAATGAATTGTGATACTAAATCTTTCTATATGGTTAATTATTAAACAAAGACCGTAATTGGAATCCATCTGAGTTTTCTGCTAAGTTCCATTAAATAGAACAGAAATCTCATGTCTAAACTTGCACTTTAGATTTTTATTTCAATTTTAAATTTGAAGGCAAATTATGGAAGCACATTTTTATTCAAAACTTCTGAGCTTCAATAATCAAATTCACACTTGCAAATTTTGATGTCATGTCCAAGATTTTTTTATGAATGCACCACAAAAAGCCTTGTCATGGGTGACGAATGAATACCTGAGGAAAAACCTGAGAGAAGAACACAGTATATTTGTCCAAGTATGGCACAAGAAGACATTAAGTTGTTTTGGGGGGGCCCTTACAGCATAACCATGAATGACTCTCAAAACGAGATGCTTAAGATGGAAGGACGTCATAAGGCAGAAGTACATCATATGTGCACCGCTCAGCCGCAGCCTAACAAAAGCAGTGGCAACAACCGCTAGATCTTCATTTTCTTCTTCCTTCAGTTGTAGAAGGTGCAGTCGCAGTCTTCTCACCATAATTACCATCTAGAAAATTACAGATGTTTCCACATATATTCCAGCATATGAACGATCAAGACACAGATGTTTGGAGATACTGGACAGCCGCCACTTATATAGCCCAACAAAATCTGCTGAAAGCCGATCCATCTTATGACCAACAAGTTGAGATTGCGCTGAGTTGTGTAGAGTTGTGTAAGTATACCATCGGTAGGTTCCGGGGTACCCTTATGAAGATCATATAAACTCTACGGCCAGTGTGCGGCAGAAAATCATCTAATTTTCTCAATCATGTCAGGTTGCTCGTGAAATGAATGACAGCCATACCGAGTTCCTACAAAGGCTGTAGGAAGCTATGAACCCCTTCATGAATGTCTACGAACTCCAGATTTCGTATTGACTGGGAGATTCTCATGAACCCACCGTTGGTAGGAAACTTTGTGACCCAAAGACTTAACCTGGAGCTTTCTGCTGGCTTGCTTGTGAGTCATATTTG
>JAOWBL010049267.1:0-24578 GCA_028564865.1 Zenarchopterus dispar | reverse complement strand
CTGGGATAGGCTCCAGCAGACCCCCGTGACCCAGAAATGGAACAACGGGTTTAGAAAATGGATGGATGGATGAAACAGAACATTCTGATCTGTTTCAGGGTCACCACACACTCAGCAGTCGTCTAAGGAGAATGTGAACCTTCACTTCATGGCTTCACTAACACTACCCTCATGTGGTCAGACTCGAGTACTGCAAGTGGTGCGGATGACCTTCAGTCTAAAATTTACAACTTTTCTGTCACATCTGCATTCTTCACAGTCAAGGCAGTATTTTATTATTATTATCATAATTATCTGTATCTATTTAAAATCCATAGTTTAACTACAGTGAAGGTATTTTCCATGTGACACAAAAATCTGAAGGCATCCCGATGGGGTCAAACACACTCCCATAGTCTTGAACAGAGTCTCTTAACACACGTCTCTAAGGAAATACAGTCACGACTTGAGTTTTAAAGGCTTTTTCTTGCCAGACAACTTACATTTATTCAAAGAGTCAATATGGCCAGTGTTGATCTTTCTTCAAAATATCTGCAGTTCACTCTGGCATGTTGGATATCAACTTGTGGATCAAATCCTGACTGATGGAGTTCAGAACCTTTGTTCTTCTTCAAAGGCTTGAATCAAGGCAAGATGCCTTTTGCTTGGCTCTTGAAAACATTTCACCTTCCATCCAGAATAACTTGTCAGTCCACACAGACTGGTGAGGAGCTTCTAGCTCATAAATCCCTGAAGTCCCTCCTCCATCATTCTTGTGGCCAATTAGTTTTTTGTCTAGTGTTCACCTGGTGATCTTCAGAGATGTTTTTGAACATATAAATCAAGGTGTGAGTAACTGTGACACCCCCTGGATAGGAAATTCAAGTCCATATTGGGAGTACTGGATTGGTGAATCCTGAGTCCTCCTCAGATTTAAAAGTTTAAAACTTCCCCCATCAGTCACTTAGAAGTGGCAAAGCTTTCTGGATGGAAGGTGAAATGTCTTCAAGAGCCAAGACAAAGAAATCCAGGTTCCTTTGATTTCGACCATAGGGTCTGGATGGGATTAAGATCTGGTCAGGTCAGGTTCTTGAACTCTTCTGAGTTCCTTCCCCAAGTCCATTAAACACAGTTGGGCACTGGTTGGCCAAATTCCCATGATCCCTGCAGAACCCTGATGAGGTAAAGACCTGGTCCGGAGTTCTCCAGCTGGGACAGATTCAGCACTGTTCCTCCTGAATCTGAGGTTTGACTACGAATTAGACTCTCTTCACCAGAAACAATACACTCAAGTCAATCTGTTTGAAGTAAAATGTACATCCTTATCTGTCATGTTGAAGGGAACTAACATGTCAGGGACACAGGACACAGCGCGCTGTCTCTGTCACTTATGTTTGTTTTCCATATTTCTCATGTTAACATTTTCTGACTGGTCCTAGCTACTAAAGGAGGGACCTGTTTCTGAACTGAATGTTAATGTCGATGCAGCTTCCAGCCATTCATCTGTTCTTCTTTTACTTTGATTATCTGACCGACGGCTGGACCAAACTCAGCTTCTGTTAGAGATCAAACACAACAGCTGATTTTTTTTTAAAGAACTTGACTATTAGATTTTATGCCAGTATTTTAGCAGGGAATTGAATTTCTCAGTCAGTGGTGAGTTGCTTCAAGGGCTTGAAATGACTGAATCCACCAGGTTCTGTGACTTCTATATATCTACAGATAATCAAGCAAATACGACCTCTATGAATTGTTAAAAGTTTTTTAACTCTAGGCTTTTTGTTGATAGCAGGGTATGTTTCTATAAAAAGTTAAAGACCAGATGCAAGATAAATGTAATTTAGGTTCAAATAAACAGAGATTGTCTCATTCCAATATAAACACATGGTTCCTGTACAACATTAAACACATGATCCAACAATGGCAGATGGATAGTGGAAGATGTGACCACCAGCCAGAGTTCTGTGCAGTAAAACAGAACTCTCAGGCTCTATCTGACTTTAGGGAAGATCTAAAATCAACTAGCAGTTGAGGTTAGGACTTGAGCTCTGCATGATCAACTAACTTGTTAAAATGGAATAAGCGGCTCTTATTTAATTTTAACCGGTTATGTCTCCTCTCTCAAAATATGATGGTGTGGCATTTCCAAATCCAGGCAAAAGAATGTCTGCATGTGCACTTGGCACCAGGACACTTTAGGTCACAGACCGATGACTGATTTCATGATTGTATCATACGACATATCTTGAACACTCAGGTGAAGAGAGAAGTGGAGCTTTCAACTGATCACCACCCACCGGTGAGTTGGCTCCAATGGTGGGGGAGGAGGCCAGTCAGATCTGGTAGGCCCAAAGGTATTGTGAGGGTCTGCTGGGAACATGTGGTGGACACCCCTATCAGACAAAGCTTCAATTCCTATCTCAGGCAAGGCTTCAACACGTCCCAGAGGAGGCGAGGACACTGAGTGTGAGTGGACCACGCTCCTTTGTCAAGACAGCTGACCGGAGCTGTCGCCATAAGGTGGTTGGTGCCTGTAGTGGCGGTAATCCCTCAACATACAGGTGGACATAATTCAATTCAATTCAATTCAATTCAATTCAGTTCAATTCAATTTTATTTATATAGCGCCAATTATTTATATAGCGCCTCGAGGCGCTTCACACTGTAGGGTAAAGATAAAGAGAGGGGTACATGCTATGGGAAGACAGGACATCAGTTGTTAGGGATGCTGTCAAGCTGAAGAAGGAGTCCTATCGGGTCTTTCTGGCCTGTGGGACTCCAGAAGCAGTAGACAGGTACCAGCAGGCCAAGCAGAATGAGGCTTTGGTGGTTGCCAAGGCAAAAACCCAAGCATGGGAGGAGTTTGAAGAGGCCATGGAGAACGACTTCCAATTATTATTGAGGACTGCACAATTTCTTCACTATGAATTAATATATATACACACACGTGGATATATGTATGTATAATTTTTTGTATAGTTGGCTGCATGTTCAGTGTTCCCCGTTTGTTGCGGTAGCTGCGTTCCAGAATTTTTTGTTTTATTTTTTGGTTTTAGTTATTTGTCTGAACAAAATCTATAAGTCTGTCACCTGCTAACTTTTCCTGAATGTTTCCTCTATTCTCTGAAGTTTTGAACATATAAAAATAAAATAGACAAGTTCTGAGTAATTATTCCTCAGACTGCCACAGCAGTCCTGTAGACCGCCATCATCTACAGCTGCAGAGTTAGTGACAGCTCTGAACCTCCACAGAGAAAAAAAAAAAAAAAAGCTGACAGTGCTGTTAGACCTACAATGTCCAGGTCAGATAGGGAGGGTTTCTATTTTGCAAATAGAAATTGATTTTGTAACCTGAATATCTGAAATTACAGGATTGACTAAATAATTATAGGCTGTTCCTCTCAGAGGCAAAACCAGCTGCTACTCAAGTGGAGCTGGCTGATGTCCGCTTCAACACCTACAATAAAAAGATCTATAACTATTATAATGAATAATAATTTGTTAAAATAATAGTTGTGAAGTGTGTGCTTTAAAAACATCAACACATACAAAAAACACTTTTTTCAGTATTAAAAAGTAAATAAACCTCTCCACCACAATAAACTAAGTCCACCATCACATGGAGAAATGAGGACATCTCAAATGAAATTGCTGGAAAGCCGAAAGAAAATGGAGGAAAAACACACGGTCAATAAATGATCCAATTCTACAAGAAAATATATAACACCAAAGTTAAACAGGGAAGAAACAAGTACTTTGTGAAAGTAATTACTGAAAATAAAAATAAAGTCAGAGTTCTGTTTTCCACTATTGACAACAGTAAAAAACACTACCTGAGAGAACACTGGATAGTTTAGTTCTGGTTGGTGCTAAGATGCTTGGTAGAGTCTTCTCCCAAGTCAATCCCACTACCTGCCTTTTAGATCCGATTCCCACTCCGCTTTTAAAAACTTTTTATGTATTCATTGAGGGCGAGCTTTTAAATATTGTGAACTGTTTGCTTCAGACAGGTGTCTTTCCTTCTGCCTTTAAAACAGCCGTGGTGAGACCCCTTCTGAAGAAAAGCTATCTGAATTCTGATGTTTTTAATAACTATAGACCAGTATCCAACTTACCATTTTTAAGCAAAATCTTAGAGAAACTTGTCTTTATTCAGTTGAATCACTTGAACTCAAAACTTGTGTTAGTGAGAGATTTCAATTTGGTTTTAGCATGAACCACAGTATAAATGGATGGATGATGGATGAATAGATGGATCAATAAATGGACACATGGATAAAGGGTATCTTTATAAGATGAACCATACATCACAGCACTATGGGCTTGTTGAAATATTTATGAACATCCTTGGAACAGATGTGGTCTGCAGGGCAGCAGATGTTGCTCTAAAACCTCAGACAACTTTTCTGCATTAATACCGCCATCACACAAGAGGAACTGGTTCAACCTAAAACCATCAGTTTGGGAGATTCATGTGATGCAGAGCGGAGGTACAAAATAAAATTTTAAAAATCATGTCTGTAAAAAAAACTTTTTGGTGATTCTAATTATAAAAGCAAGTCCAAGTAAATGTAAGAATCCCTTCATTTGTTAGTTTACATTTACTTTTATCTCAGCAGGTTTTGTCTCCGTCAGGGTTGTGGATTTAGACATTTGTTTCTAGAAACTACAGAGGCAGTGACGACTAGAAATTCACATGGAAAACTGTCGACTTTCACTTCTAGCTTGGTTTCCTCCCTCTACTCGCCACCATCTCCCTCAGTGTCTGTGTTTTCAGATAATGTAGTTTACCAAAGTTTCCAAACAAACCGCTCTGTGTAATAACAGTCAGCTGGGATGTGGTGGAGAGAGTGTGAGTCATAGAGCTGGTCAGACAGAAACGAGAGTTAAAACAGGCCAGGATGACTCAGACAGACAGTCTAAGTCCACTTTACTCTACAGCTACGATGAGAGGCTGGGACGTCAAGACTCCCTAGAGACTGTGGCCTCCAACTTCTCTCTTTTAGCATCTACATGCATAAAACACGTAGATGCATACAACAAATCAACGAGTGGATGTGCCATAATTTTCTTCAATTGAACAAAAACAAAACTGAAGTAGTTGTTTTTGGATCAAAACAAGAGTGTTTAAGAGTCAGCACATGGTTTCAGTTGTTCCAGCTACTAACCACTGACAAGGCCCGAAACGTGGATGTAGTCATGGACTCAGACCTGAACTTTTAGAGACCCATTCAGTGACAAAGTTGGCCTTCTATCACCTGAATAACATCTCCAGGAGTAAAGGACTAATGTCCCAGCAGGATCTTGAAAAAAAATCATCAATATGTTTATCTTGAGTGGAATTGATTACCCTCAGGAGTTTAGAAGCACCCCAGAAACAACCAGCCACTCTACTTCACTAAAAATATGAATCCAGTCTATTTTAGTTCTATACTGATGGTAAACAGGCAAGAACCAGTCTAAGCAGAGCAGATCAAACTGACAGGACGTCAGACATGAGAAGGGTAAAGAGATTCAGTGTTTAAAATAAAACAGCCCCAAGCAAAGACAACAGAGGCTGTGGTTTCAGAAGAGACTTGAACCCCCTTGAACAACCCTGACAATGAAGAAAATCTGCTGTGAAGCTGCTGCAAAGACACCTTTACTGGTGGACCGTGGTGTTTCCACTCCCTGTACTCAAGATTAACGTTTTTACATCACGGCAGGAGGGAGATGTGCTCATTCAGACAGGCCTACATTAGATCGACTCGAGCCAGCACTCGACTCATTTAAGAACATCTAGGATCACCTTGAGTCTGAAGATCTCTTCCTGCTCCTGCCACCCGTCTCTTTGTTCCTAACCCGAAGTTCCTCAAAGAGCTGTGGGACTGGGAGGATGTCTGGACCAGGAGCCGGAGAGCAGAATTTTCCTCCAATCATGTCAACTACACCTCTCTCTGCTACATGGTCAGTTTCCCAACAGTTTAACTACTTACAAATTCTTATTTGTCTTTTTTATTTATCTTACTGAATACTGAAACAATATAATTGACCTTTTGGGGCTGCAAAGATGGGACTCTTAAGAACAAAATATCCAAACAAAATGAAATTAAGAGTTTTTGAGTTGGCAGTCACTTTAGATACCCAAAGAAATGCTGTCAAACACAGAGACAGTGTTTATTTCCTTAAGGTGTTTCAGACAAGGCTCTTCCTTACCGTGTTCCTGACTCTGCGTTCTCCTCAGGCCATCATCCATGCGGCCTCCATGTTGTCTTACAGCTGGACTACCTTCCTCGTCTCCGTCAGCTCTCATGAGGAACAGTTTTTCCTGTTCACTGATAAAGGCTTGTAAATCTTCCAGAGCCATCCCATTAAACACCTGTAGCAGAAGACACAAATTACAAGACCATGTCCTTTTGAAACAGCTTCACCGTTGAAGTTTAAGGTAAGAGACTCGAAGCTTATGTCAGTTACGTACTTTGTTAGTTTGCTCCCAAGTAAACAAGACAGGTGGTCTTACATCGGTGCCATTCATGAAGGGGATGCCTTTACCGCTGAGCTTCAGACGAGACCTGGAGTCATCCAAATAAACCAAGCACATTTACAGAAACGGGACTTTTAATCATAACTAGCCAAAAGTTTTAGTAGTGATGCAAATTCCTGTTTCTGCCAACATTCACACTTTTTCCATTATTTTATGTTATATCTACACTGTTACATCAGAGCTATTTTCTAGTCTGTGAACCTGTTTTACTGGCATTGGCAATAAAGTGATTCTGATTGGTGCTTGAATAGTCTATTTGCTGTTCCTCTAATGACCACTTGGGTCCGGATCCAGACCTACAGTTCCTCTACTGAGTAGGATGCGGACGCAGACCTGCGGTTCCTCTGATGACCACCAGGGTCTGCCTCCAACAGTGAGTTAATCTCCATTGACCTCCATGTTATACATTTACAGCAGAAATAAATTTATTTACAGTCTGGTGCAAAAATAGTTATGGTTCCCATAGTTAGATTTCACATCCATGACAACTGTATGGGGCAACTTTATATACCTCGTCAGGTGAATTTATTTGTATTTCAAAGAAAGCATGTATTTTTTGTTTTTAATTTTACTAAGAGACCACTACTAAGATAGCACTGTGAACTGGTTGAGAGTTAGTCTGGAAGGTTCTGAGGGCGAAGCTTAGCTATAAGCAAGCAGCTGGCATTAACTATAGTCCTATTACCATCAAACTGACATTTGAAATAAGATGTCCCACCACGAACATCTCCTGGATGCAGGGTAGGTCCTCCTGCATGGATCGAACAAATGAGCCTGGAACCACAGCGCATCATTTCAGGATCCTTCCAAGCAGAAGTCTGCTGGGACCTGCAGTCAAGCCTCGCCTTGCCTAACTGCACTAGCACCACCCAAGAGACATTAATGTACCGTAAATGTGGGAGAACCTTTTTCTGATTAGGGGCTTTATAAAACAACTGGAGAAGACAAATGAAAGACCTACTTGCTTTTCTTGTCTGCACACATTTTCCCTCCATCCACCTCTGCTTCGTTATCATCTGTGGGGCTCTGAGGTTCTGAACGAGGAAACGCAGTCTTCAAGGTGTCCACAATGGCATTCACCACTATCTACACATACAGACACATCCTGGATTGTAACTTCAGACAGGCCATGAGCATGCTATTCTTCAACATGAATATGATATTACTCCATGAAAAAGATTTTTTATGTTTGTTTTTAGCACCAAGATAATGTATGTAGCTTGTCACAAAGTTAAGACTCATTCAGCAGTTACTTTGAACCAACTAGGGTGAGAGCCCAAAGGCCCAAAACCAAACCAAACCCAACACACAGAGCAATAGTCTCAGAACTGAGGAGAACCCAGTACAGGATCTTCTTGATCCCACTTAAATCACACACTGGTTGTGTATCATGAAATGTTGGGGATGAAACCTTGTCTATGCGCGACACCAGGAAGGGTTTCTTGACAAAGGCAATCCTGGCATCAGTATTGAGAGCCAGGAACTCCTGCATCTCCTCGCTGTTGGCTAGTTCAGGGATGGCACACAGTTGCTGAGATGATCAAAACAAAGAGGAAGGAAACAAGAAACCTCAGCAATGCAGTGGACTAGGAGACAGAGAGTCAATATATAGGAATGAAATATCCACCAACCTTCAGGAAGGTCTCCAGGAGTCCTTTCCTGGCCTCTATCTTGTCACTGTCCATGTTTCCGAAGGGCATGTCTGGAAACATTTTCTTTGGTCCTTTCACACCTGAAAGAGTCAGTTCCAAATACAAACCAATGGAGATCACCAAGACTTAACCATCTAACAGGACAAAAAAAAAAAAAAAAATCAGACGATCCAGAGAATCACATACCTTTGATAAGTTTTCGTAGCTCTGCCTTCTCCTCCAGGCGAGTTTGTAGATTGAGGAACTCGCTGTAGCGCCTGTTGACCATATGATAGGCCACAGGCTGAATGGGTGATGAATTCTCCAAACCCATCTGCATGGCGTCTATATCTTCAGAACCAGACTGAAAGATTCCTGGATTCTCACAACCCATTGATGTCTCGTACTGAAAACCAACACAACCAGTCGTAAGCTCGTCACACTTTGCTAACTGTGCCATGGTTGATTGGAACTTTCTGGACTTGTGACTCAAGACTGCATGCTGAAGGCCAGAAGATGGGAGAAGAATGTGTGTTTGAGGATAACATGGTTGCACCTCTGCTCACTAGACTCTTGGCCAGTCATACTAATCCCTTTCATCTTTGACAATAAGAATTATTCTTGTTCCTTTGGATTCAACTTTGATTTTCAGACAGTGGTACCAACATAGGGGAAGCCTAACGACAGTCTCCTTCCCTTGCACTGAGATCTCCTTGGACCTCATACTGGTACCTCCAGTCAAACAGCTCAGGACCTGATATCAAATACAGACCTTTTACCTGCTTTGTTTGTCTTGAAGCAACCAGGGAATGCTTCAAATCTGGACTATTGGGTTTTTCTGTAATTCCTAAATTATAAATGCCATATTTTTGTAAAACCTCTTAAGATAAAAGTCTACATTTTTAACACATCTGGATTGTTTTATTTCAAATCAATTCTGGTGCAGCAAAAAGGCCATCCATTCATCTCTGAACCAAACAGATACCAATCAGCATTTGTTAACACCAGTTAGTAAACACCAACCGCTGTCAATAATAACCTTTGTACAAAAGTTAGAGTGGAGATACTAAGACACTGGTTTTAAGGGAAAATGCTGATCTGTGTCCTGTCAGGAGGTCAGTAGAGGGACTTTCAGGAGAATTAAGGATGTGGTTCTGTTCTGACTAAGTGTTTGGAAAAGCAACTTGGTTTTGATCCCAAGTAGAACCGGTTTTGTACTGGTTCTAGAAACAGTACAGCACCTGCACCAGCTTCACATTGGTTGAAATGGGTCAACTGTGACAGACAAACTGCAATGTCTGCAGGTGTCCAGGTCCTGCAAATGCAAAACAAGCCCAGACCATCATCCCTCCACCACTGTGCTTGATAGAGAGTAGGAGGGGTTTGGTTTTCTTCAAACATGGCATTGTTCTCCTAAGGTTGTATTTATTTGATTTTAAGACTTGTCAGGAGCCAGACGATAGCTTTTTATTAAGTTCTGATATGTAAAACCTTGTAGCTAGAAGAGGTTTCCATAATTTTTTCATAATTTCTCACTTTTTTTCTCATTTCTGCTCTTGTGTTTGTATTTAGGCGTCATCTCAGGTTAAAACCAGTAACAGGAACTAAAACCATTGCAGCTTCTCAAAAAAATCCAGTTATGTCATTAACAATTATAGGTACTTTCAAGGAAATTGTCTTTTGTCATTTTTGGGCCATACTTCAGCCTGGTAGCAACAAACACAAACCCCATCAAACAACATGCTGGTGTAGTTTCCCAGTAGTCCAGGTCATGGTGATCCTCAAAGGCTGGAATAAGAGCAACAGAACTCCCTCTTCTGTAATTCTCTAAATGAAATTCAAAGAATTGAAAAAGCTTTCTGGATGGAAAGTGAACCATCTTCAGGAACTGATGAAAGGAAACCCATTTGCTTGATTTCAACCTTTGTGAATTACTGCTGAACAATATTAACTATAAAAATCTATACCGTAATTTTCGGACTATTGAACGCACCTGAATATAAGCCATACACTCGACATTTAAAAAGACAACAGATTTTGTACATATATAGGCCACACTTGTCTATAAGCCGTAGATGTCCACGTTGTAACGTGGGATATTTACACTGAAAATGTTAAATGGAAAGATTTTTTAATTTTTAATTAAATTAAAGTTTTGTTTTTTTTGTTCTATTTTTGTTTTGTTTTTTTGTTTTTTTTAATAATAGTGCCTGTAACACAGCCGGTTAAAAAAAATACAGTAGTCTTCAAGAAAAATCATTGATCCCTATCTTCTTTTTCCTCTTGCACACTAAAACCACCAAAATCGTCTTCTTCAGTGTCGGAATTGAACAGCCTCAGAATCACTTTCTCAGTCTCTCTTTTATCGTCGCTTTCACTTTCGTCTAGAGACAAATTCGCTCTTGAGCTTGTGCTCTTCATCAGGCAGCAGTCCAGCCTTTTGAAACCCGTTGGTGATAGTGGATGTTTTTTTGACACTGCTCCATGCTGACAAGATCCACTGGCAGATTGAGCAAAAGTTGCTTTTCGCTAGTTTTGGTAAATGATTTCTCAACGCTAGTCATCCACGCCTTCCACTCAACTCAGAGTTTCTGTTTACTTTAATAGCGTAAAATGACTGATCTGAAGAATTTGGTGTAAGTGTGTTTGATTTAATTCGAACAGTTTCATTGGTCCAGTTTGACCTGTTCGGTAATTTCATTGGTCTGGTGTGACGAGGCTAAATGTATTGGTGGCACGAGCTTGTTAGCCGTAAAAATCCATAAATTAGCCAAATCATTGTTTAAGCCGCAGGGTTCAAAGCGTGTGAAAAAAGTAGCAGCTTATGGTCCAGAAATTACAGTAATTACTTCATTAACTGAGCAGCAGTGTAGCTCAGTATGGAAAGTGTGCTGAAGAAATGAGCAACAGAAGAAACTAAATACCAGTATGGATGATGTAGTGTCCTTACTTTGATGGTGTAAAGTGTGTAGGGGTGCGAGCCAGTGCCTCGATGTTCCTTGGCTGTGATGGTCCCTGTGATGCGAAGGTTCTGGATGATGACTGGCCCTTCGGGGCTGCTGAGGGGCTCAAAACTGAATGTTGGCATTGGGGAACAGCCCTGCATTGGACTGCCTACCGTCAGCTCGTTGGGATTCCCTATCCCAGTCTGTCCCACAGTAAGGAGAAGTTCCCTCTTTGGGTTCACAGCAGGAGGAACGCCCTCCCTGTCCAGGTCGTGAAGGCTGCTGATGCTGTACGTTCCCTCTGAAGCTGACAACAAGCCACTGCCGTCAGGATTCTCCACCAGATCTGAGTTCATCAGGACCTTAGGGCTGCTGCTGTTTAACGAACGAGGACAAACGTCCTCCAAGTCCACCTCAACACTGTTCTCAGCGATGGTGGCACATTCACGTCTGTCATACAGACTCTCCTCTTGAGCCATCATAGAATCACAGGATCCGCGTTTACAGTCAGTCAAAGAAGAGTCCAAGTCAGAGTCATTTTCCTGGTAAAACGGGTTCGACTTGCTTCCTCTCATGTAATGCCTTAAAAAGGGCCTGCTAGTGTCATCTTCTTCAGTCAAGTTCTGTGGAAAGTCCATCTCCTCAGAGTCAGTCACATCATAAGCAGGAACCTCAGGTGGTGCTACATCATCGACTGGTTCAGGTTCAGCATTTTGTAGAACTTTGGCATTTGTTGGAGATGTATTTGCTCCTTCTGGCGGGGGAGCCGTCATGTCCTGCTTTAACTCAGCAGCAGATGTTGAGCTCACTGGCTCTGCTGCTGTCATCTCCTGAGGTGAGCTGGACTTGGCCAGTATTTCAATCAGGAGGAGGTTTAACCAGTCAGGATCGGACAGTCTAGCGACGAGAGGGAGCAGGACGTTGCAGGCGATGAGCTCTCCAACAACAAACCGTCCAGTGCGGGTTTCTAAATGGGGTGGCGGCACCAAAATGTGCAGCAACACATCAACGACCGCTCTGACGTAGTTGACTTCCACTACGCTGCTGCTCATGGCAAGGTGAGGCGCAGTGATGCTGGAATATGCTTTCCACAGCTGCTCGCCATCAGTGCTCTGGTCTTCTCTCAGCAGCTCCTTGGCTCTCAGGTAATCCTGCAGGTGGCTGCCCAATAGGTTCAGGATCTTCTGCGTCAGTTCCTGCAGGAAATCAACAAAGTTACACATGTCGAACTAGAGATTCAAAATTCAGAGTCTTCACAATCGGAGACCTTCCATGTAAATTAATAGGAAACAATTGACAATAACCCAATAACACTAGCCAGTATTGATGGACAAACAGGAAACCATGTTAATTATAAACGTCTTTAAACTAAATCTTGATTCAGACTATCAGATTTAGTTTCTATCGTGTCCTCCATCCAACCGTCCAGCCTTCATCACAGCCTCAGATCATTTCCTGTATCCTGCACATGAAACCATTTTCCAAAATCATTGTTGCCCAGCAACGACGGTTGCCACACAGGAACGATCCAGGTGTTCCCCAAAACCAACATTCAAACTAATGTTCACAAATGCTTTCATTAAGTTGTATCATAGGAACGACAGATTTGGACACAGACTAGTTCCTAGATGTGATGTCATCGATGAAAGATGATGTAGTCGGTGACAGGAATAAACCGATAATGGATGTATTCCAACATATTTAGTTAGGAATAAAAATGGGTTTTTAAAAAAAGAGAGAGAGAAGGTGTAAGAGGACAATGTTTAATATTACTGTTGCTCTAAAATGTCTGATTACTGGTACTGGGGGCAGAGTGGAGTCGGGTGTCTTACTCCACTTCCTGAAAAACCGGCTGCTCTGAACAGAGCTCTAAAGTTATGGTTGAAAGAGTTTGGACTGTGTTTCTGTAGTAGCTCAAGTTTCTGTAGTAGCTCAAGGTCAAGTCACACAAAGTGCAGCCATGTAAACACACTCTGATGATCTGATGTCTTCAAAACATCTTACCTTCCTGTCAATGTTTCTTGCACGCAATTTCAGCTCTGTTGCCATGGAGATCATGGCTTCTTGAAGTTCCATTTCAAAACTGCTCTCTGAGGACACGGTGGAGTACCAGGAGGTGACAAAGTCCCTGATGATCTTCTTCACTGTGTTTTCAATCTCCTGGTCCAACTGACGCTCATCCTCTGCAGTCGGCTGAAGCTGAAAGTCACCACAATCAGGAACAGCCAGCTGAATCTAAAACTGCAGCCTGCAAATGTTATTATTCCTATATTTTTTTAAATTTTGTTTTGTTTTGTTGTGGTTCAAATCATAATAAAAGTAATCGGATCACAGTGGGTCTTAGTACAGAGTTCTGAAGATCCAAAATAACCCCAGACCATCATCCCTCCACCACCGTGCTTGACAGTGGGTCTGAGGGGTTTCTTCTGGTTTTCTCCAAACATGGTTCTGGACATGAAGACCAAACATCTCCACTTTGGTCTCATCTGTCCAGAGGACATTGTTCCAGAAGTCTGCCGGTTTGTTCAGATGCAGTTTTGTTAACCTCAGTCATGTTTCCATGTTGTTTTTAGACAGAAAAGATTTTCTCCTGGAAACTCTTCCATACAAACCATTCTGGTTCAGTCTTCTTCTGACATGGACTTTAACATCTAACATGTTTTTTGAGGCCTGGAGCTCTTGAGTTAATATTTGTATTTTTCTGAGCATCACATGGTCTGATCTTGGAGTAAATCTGCAAGGACTCATGGGAATGTTGACAGCTGTCTTAAATGTTTTGTACTTGTGAAAAATCTCTTGCAGTAGATACTGAATTTCAAATAGCGTATTAAATGGATTTATAACCCCTTCAAACTTTGATGAGTAGAAACAGTTGCTTTTCTAAGGCCATTGCTGATGTCCTTCCCCCATGACATTATGTTAACACACACCCGAATGCTCCAGACCAGTAAACTGCCAAAACATCTGCTTTTATAGAGGTCTGCAGACCTGCTGAAGATCACTTTGTCAATGCTAATAATCAGTTCATTAATTTTGATGATCAGCAGCATCTGACTGAAACTTACATTCAATAAGGAGATACTTGGTAAGTTTTTTTTCTTTTTGACATCATTTTTGTAAAATAAATGTCTCTGTTGTTCACCTGAGATTGAAGAAAACAAAAGGTTCACTAATCTTTGCACAACTGTAGTTACTGGTGAGGTACGTGTTTTTCTGTAAAACCAGTCAAGTTCTGCAGCTCAAACTTCCAAATAAAAAGTGAAATGAGCACAGAGTAACAGCACACTTACCTGCTCAAGGCTGATGAACCTCTCCAGGTGAATGACACTGTTGGACTCCAAGACCAGCTGTGAGCCAAGCCAGCCGCCCAGCACCACCAGCAGGCTGGTGAAAACACACAGGAGCCAGATGTTGACCAGCAGGTGGAAGAGCAGCAGCCAAGCCACCAGGACACCAAAGCCCACCAGGCTCCTCTGTCCCAGCACCTCAGCCATGGTCCTGCAGGACTTTCTGCCCTCTGACCTCGAGCAGAAGAAGGGATCAGGCAGGCCGAAGCAGGATCACACCTTCAAAACCCAACCATCAAACATTCAAAACACACTCACTGGCTTCAAAACCTACCTGCGACTATGAACAGAACATCCTATTTCTCAAAAACATCATGATTTACATCCAGAACCAGGTTGTGTGTATTTTACAACTACAAATCCATCCCGAAATCAAAAGTAGCTTGGAGGGTTCATTAAAAAAAAATACTACGTTTACTTTTCTTTGTTGACATTTTGAGATTAATAATAGATCTGTTTTATTCTCATCAGCTTCATTCATTTGTTAATGTACTTTTTTTGCACTCTGTCGATATTCAAATATTTTCATGAGCTTTACAAAATAAAATCGTGTTCGATTTGTTTTAGCGTAAAAACCGTGAATTTTCTGAGGAAAACCCTTCAGCTCAAACTTCACTCAGAAATATGACCATTTATCGTTTATGTGTCATAACACGCACACTTCTGCAAAAACACGACTGTACAGGCTTTCTAGTACAAATTCCCCCCTATAAAGTCCAATTCTGCATATTTGTCCCTAAACCTGGAGCATGTTACTTCCAGATAATATTACGTTTAAAACCACGTGACTACATTCTGCTTTACTTCACCTTTATGTTGCTAAAGAAAGCGGAACACTTGTGCAGGTCCGAGAGAAATCATTTTTACATTAGGAGTCACCAACATGCAGATATGAAACCAGGATCAATGTTTGTAAAACTGATGTCTGTTATTTGTGTAAACACGCACATAAACAATTATCAGCTGAGCTATATCCGCTAAAGCTGCGTAGCGTCGCGCTGAATACCTCACATTCAGGTCTCACAAACTGGGATCGTTAAATCGTTAAAGGTGTGACAGCGACATAATATGGAGATAGAAAATATGCAACCTGTAAGATGTTACATGTCTGCTAGCGGTTTGATGACGCTTTCGTCTGTGTTTACTTCCTGTATTACGACGTAGTCGCTGGTGATTGGGGGAGGAGCATACATAGACCGACCAATGAAACGGGGCGTGGTCTTCGGGCGCGTGTTCAGATCCAGACACTCGGGTGTCCTTCACCCGACCTGGACCAGTGACGTTTGGATGCAACACAAAACCGTAGTCTAAGAACAAAAAAAAAAAAAAAAAATTTTAAAGAAAGAAAGAAAGAAAAAGAAAAAAACTGTCTGAAACTGATATTGATAATTAATTTTTTCAAAAGTTTGCATGCTTTCTAAGCAACTGATGACCCTGTCAACGCTATGACAGGTAGTGGTTGTTTAACGATAATGTCTCCTCCCATCCTATTTATTTATTTATTTATTCATTTATTTTTTGTTTATTTATTTATTTATTGTAGCCTAGTTTTTAGAGGGACCAAAGCAAGGTTCTCTTTGGGACCCTCGAGATGACAGACCTACTCCTGTCCTCTACATCAATGTGTGCTTGTCTGTTTATGTGCATTTGTGAAACCTCATCAGTCTCAGCTGATGTTTTGTTCTGATTCTGAAGGACAACTTCTGGGTTGAAGCTAACCTGGCAGTAAGGAAACCTGAAGTTCTTCCACTGACCACTTGTCCATCCATCTTCAATACATCCATCCATTTTATACCAGATGGTGTCGCTGGACATGAACTGAAGACCCATGCAGACCAGCTGCCTGGTGTTAAGTCACTGGTTTCAGTTCTACCACTCCTGGTTTCAGCTCTGCCAGTCCTGGTTTCAAATTTTGTTTTGTTAGTGTCACTTTATGAGGATGAGGATGTCTTCACAGATTTGATCAAAAATTAATGTAAAGTAATATCACTTAGTGTCAGCATAAACTAAGGCAGCCAAGCCAAAATAGGGTGCAAACAAAATGTGCAACATGAAAAAAGAAAAAAATAGTTCAGATGCAGGAAACCTGGAGGTGACATCACGAGCAACTTGTCCAGTTGTTCTTCTGCAGTCGTTGCTTTTTCACCTGCTGCTCCTGAACTTCGACAAATATCAACAAGGAGGCATTTTAGAACACATATTCTAATATATATTTATATATTTATATATTTATTTTATATTTCTAAGGTATTCACATATATAAAACACTTGTTTTTTGAGTTTATGCATATTTGGAAAAAATAGCTCACATTACACATAAATACTGAAAAGTGTGAAAATCACAGGAAATATTTTTTCACATTCAGAAGTAGATTTTATTTGTACCTGTGAAATACTCAAGACATTTTATTAAAGCTAAAACATGTAATTTGAGTCTGAAAATGCTTTAACATGCAAACTTGTTCTGTTCACGTTTCAGGAGTGAGGCCTGATGTTATCATCAGTAAAACAGTTTCAGCAGCCTGATTTATGAAATAGTGTGGTATTATGTGTTCTTTCATCTGTTATGGGAATTTTCATAGTATGAACTGATGGTATGTCCCTTTATCAAAAAGAAGCTTAAAACACATAAATGGTACAAAAATGTTCCTGCAGTCGTGTGCCATTTAATCAAAGGCACGAGGTTATAAAAATGTGAAAAAAAGCAAATATTGAACAAGTTGTTCTTTAAGCTGTTTGATCTGTGACTGAGTGAAATGTGATTATGACATAAACATCTTGTTCTCATGAATCACCAACCTGCTGCCGCCTCTTAATTATCTAATTTTCACACACAGATAATCCAGAGTTTAACAACCTACGGTTTACCGCAGACACAAAATGCAGATTAAAACTTGACCTTTGACCTCAGCTAAATGTCATTACAGAACAGCTATTCTCAGTGTCAGAAAACTTCTGCTACATTTAGAGAAGCTATCCATAATTCAACCGTTTTACAAATAATTCAGTTTGGAATCAGATGGTGTATGAGACATTATTCTGTCGACCAAGATTACATTATTAATCCAGTAAATTTATGGTTGGTCAACTGAAGTGACTACATGAAAAGATGGATAACTGTACAAACATATTAAGACAATATCATCATGACAGATGGAATCATAGTTTATTGTTTTTAAATGTCTGGACTGAATTTATTTATTGTAACACAAAAAGCATTGAAGCTGGATAACGTTTGAAAATCATATGAAAGCAAACCTCATCAACTAACCTCCACATCTCAGAGCTACCATGAAGCTGTAATTCGATGATGTCGCAAATGACGATGTCGTCTGTGGGGTGTGTCTTCAAGGTGCCAGCATCTGAACCAAATCCTGGGCAACTGCTGGCCATGTGAAGAAAATCACACAATAACAAAAAACGACCATTGTTGTTGTGTCTTCCATCCTCTACAGCTGTCGCTTGTATCAGGAGTGCAGCTTATGACACCCTCAGTGAAGTGAGAATTAGTACCTGCTACCTGCTTTGATTCACCTGTGTACAGTACAACAACTGAAGTGTGGTGCTGACTGTGACATCATCACTGGGCTCTTCACACGTGGAAAGAGTGAATAAAGCTTTGTTTTTATTTTTCAGGTCAGCATTGAACCATTATTCTACCAAAAAAGCTTTGAAACAGACAGCTTTATTTGCATACTAATATCAGTTTTTATCCACAAAATCAAAAACTTTAGACCCACCCAGTTGGGTGTAAATATGCTCACTGACATGATGGGAACACACAGGCTTAAAAATTTAAGTCAATTTGCATATCTGGTTATACAAACCAAGACTGTGCTGAAAGGTGCTTTTTATAAATTCCCCCAACCACATCTAAGTTCCCTTTTGTGAGCTAACTAGCAATTCTGAAAAACTTCCAACGCATCACCATTATTTCCTCCATATGACACATAACGTCATATGAAAAGTTTCCAACTTGGAAAATTACCAGAATTATTGCAACCCTGATATAAGCTGATCTAATATCAAAGAAACAGATGAGTGCATTTGAAAATAAGTTTAAAAGTTCAATGCACAAACAAGTCAAGCTGATTGTTCAGAAAGTAGTAGGGAGATGTACAAACTTGTGTAATATCATGTCTACTATCTCTATTACAACACTGAATGGCATTCATCAGCCTGGATACAGCAGGGACACGTCCCCAGTGCCTCTTCCCACCTGTACCTTCTTGTATTTTACGGAGAAGTGAAAGTGTTGAGGCCACAGCTGTAGAAAATTCCAAACATTATTGCTCCTCACCGACATCTGGTATTCATATGTCGATCTGCCAATTTAAACTGTACTTCCTAACTTTGAACACTGGGGGCATATGTCCCATTAAATGGGTTTGCAAAAGGCATCTGAAAATGAGGTCTAAAACTATGACTCTGGAGTGGCTGAGGTCTTGTTCAGCAGGAAGATGTTTCAGTCTCAGCTTTGGGAGCTCTTCTTCACCTTGTGGAGTTCCCCAAGGTCCAGTTCTTGGGCCAGCCCTTTTCTCTCTTGATTTACTCCAGCTTGAATTCATCTTTAAGAGCACATAGTCAGCGTTTCTGTAATTTCAAAGGTTCAAAATTCTCTTAGACTTTCATATAGTCAGATTTCAATCTATCTATCTGCTATTTTAAGAGGTGCACAAATGATTAAACATTAAATAAAAGTTTTGAAAGCGGAATCCTCCAGTTGTCTCTGTCACCGTGGCAACATGACTGGCAGTAAGGAGTCTGGATGGCTATCACGGAAGAGTGAGCGGGGAGCAGTGGGAGAGGACAAGTAGCACGATCTAACAGAGTGTCTGAGTTCTGATCAAAGTAATTGAGATCAGTTAATATTGATTAATATGAATAGGGATCCAAATTGTATGACTGTTGGAGTTTTAAGGCACCAACTTTTGGTGTTGGTTTTCATTTTATGTAGGTTATTCTCAATCCAGTTGTTTTCTGGATGGTTTTAAACTTTTGGAGACTGATGCTTCCCAGATAGAGCTCATCTCCTAGAAATGTAACTTAAACCTCTGATGGATTTTAAATGGACTGGCTCTGAAACTGGACTAAACAGGTTATTTTTGTTGTTAAACTGGGGTTGTTTAGACTTAACCTATCTAAGATTAGTTCTCTTATTATCTTTTACAAATTTTTGGATAGTCTTGTATGCCTTTATCTTAACTCACCTTGACAATGAAAATACTTTGTGTGTCAGTGTTTATTTCATTCATTCAAATATCTTTGTAACTGAAAAGTGTTCAGACATTGTTGGAGCTTTATTTGAATTCAAAGACATTCTTTTACAGACATCACAGATACACTCAGATTTTTAAAGAAAAGATATCTTTAAACTATAACTCACAGCTTATTTTATTCTTTATAAGCAATTAAAACCATTTATTGCCTTCCTTTATAGTACAAAGTCCTCTTGGCACTAACTCTTTCTGTTTTGGAAATGGAAAAAAAGTCCTCCTGTTCTCGTCAGGAAGGAGAAACTTATCCCTTCATCCTCCTTTTACTTTCATTTTCCAGACATCATAAAAAGGACGCTTGTGCTGATCAGTGACAGTCTCACACAGAGCTGGATCACCACAGAGACTCTCAGCAGTAAGTGAAATGGTTATTTTTTCATACAAGGGTCATTTTTCTGTTTGTGTATATTCTTTTGAAGAATGCCAGCTTCTCAGTTGGATCTGGTCATTCCTGGATCCCTCTGAAACACTTCTCTCAGGTCAGATACATAAATGAGTGAAGATGGAGGAAATGAGTGGAGCTGGTGACGAGCTCATTTCCTCCACTAATCTGATTTGTTCAGTGTGGGTGACTCTCGAGCCGCTGTGGGAAAATATTTCTGAAGCCACCCAGTCCATCGTTAAGTCATGCTTGTACGTAACACCACACAGACCCCGTTTGCAGGTTTTCCCGTCGCCGGTGGGTAGTTTAGCTGTAGCAGGGACTCGGGTTGGTTCTCCTCAGTCATGCATCGGTCTACGACAACTTACAATACATTTCCTCTAACAGAGGTCAGCTCATTGGAGCCCTAAACTCATTCTAGATCCTCTGCCATAATTACAGTCATCTGTGCCACATGAGATGGGTTTTTGTCCGTACTTTTAGAAAAATTCTTGCGTGGATCTGAAATGACTGCATGTAGTTCTGTGGAAGATGAAAGTCTTTTTTTTTTCTTCCTGATACCAGCTGAGTGTGTCTCACTTCTCTGATGATGTGCTGGTGTTTTCTAGGTTTCCTTCACCTCTCCCAGCATCAGCAGCAGAGCAAACAAGTCCAAGCTCTGGGCTGCTCTCCTCAACATCATGTCTTACATGGCATTCTGCAAATTTGGTAAGTTTTATACGATCTTCTACAGAAATACTTGTTCATTTCAAAGTTTAAAGCCTGATGTGTTGATATGATCAGTATTTTTCCAAGTTTTGCCAACAAATCTAAACTGAAATCTTGTTCAGATAGACATGGTGTTCTGGCGGTATTCCACTCTAGTTTTAAAGCATTTTATCATGCAAAATCTGAACTTCTGAGAGACTTTCATTGACTTTTGAAACATGGCTCACTCCAGTGTTTTCTCTTTGGCTTTCTATCCTCATAGATGCATTATTTGTTACTATTTTATACCATAAATCACAACACACTGAGCAAGATTTAAAGAGTCATTTCTATTTGCTTCAGTGCACATATGTGGTACCTTCAGTCCATTTATTCCTATAAGAACCACAGTTATTTCTGATGTTCTGAAACTTGTCCTTCCAGTGTTATTTGGAGTATAATTTACCTTCCATATATTAAAAAAATTTTAATTTGTGTGGTGGATTTAGGATTTCTTGGTTTTAAACTGCAGGGAATTCTCTATATATTTTTTATAAAGATTTAGAAATGCAACATGGAAATGAAGCATTAAACTATGACTCTGAAGAGGTTAAGGTCCCGTTTGGTAGGGAGATGTTTCATGGCCAGCTTTGGGGACTCTACTTCTGTGTGGAGTTCCCCAACGTTCAGTTCTTGAAGCTCTAAGTCTGAACGGTTTAAGAAGGTACGCAGTAACAGCAGAGTGAGTGGGGAGCAGAGGGAGGAAGTCAGTGAAATGTTTCAGCTTGGTGCCACTTCTATGTGGATTTATTATTTATTTTACTTCCATTTGGGCAACATGATTTTGGCTTTTATTTTCATGCAGATGACTGGGGAGCTGCTTTGTTTCTATCATGTGGATCAGTGCCACAGAAGAAATCGTGCTGAAAGGTCTTCCTACTTTGATCACAGCTCAAACACTTTCTGGATTTGCTAACTAATGCAGCTTCAGTCCTCTATTTTCTGTGAAGTATTTTTTTCAGTGAGCACCCTGTTCCCCCTCCCTCTGCTTTTATTCCTAAACTAATCAGACATGCTACTGCCAGTCGTGTTGCCACAGCAACAGAGACAACACAGGGATATTTCTTTTCGCAGGGCTGACCTCATGTGGAGACAGATGCTTGAATGAATTGATCTGTGATTGCAGTTTAGAGGACGAATCTCCAGACACAAATTTTGCTTGTTTTAGCAGAAAGTTTGCAGAAATTTCTGGTATGACTAAGTTTATTGACCTACACACCCTAAAAACTGGATATATGACAGTTCAAGTCCATTTTAAACCTTTGAAAGATCTTGTTTGTTTTTGAAGCTCTTTATAGGTTCACCCCATCTTTTACTGCAGCTCTCATGACGCTGCTTCAGGGTTAACACCAATTTTAAATGTGCTTTATAATAAAAAGGATTGGATTGGGAAACCGCTCTCTCTGTAAATGTAATAAAGAACTTGACAGTTCCTTGTTTGGGTAAATGTCTTGAGTTGCTGTCTCCGACTCCATCAGCTCCTCTGGTTCTGGTGGGAGTGCTGGTTTTCGCTGTGAGTGGGATCATTGGAGACCCTCTGGTTGAATGCCTCCAAGACACTGACTACAGTGAACTCCTGGACATCGTGCTGAAAGGTCTTCCTGCTACGAAGGCGCCTCAACACGTGGCGGTCATCGGTGGCGGCATGGCTGGACTGACTGCTGCCAAGGTTTTAGAAGACGCCGGACATAAGGTTAGTTATGTCAGGAATGAACTTCTAAAACCACTTTGACGGTAACATGAACATAATGTGAATGACGCTGGACCCTGTGATGTTTTGCTGTGGAAGGTGACCATAATAGAAGCCAGTAACCGCCTTGGAGGACGGGTGGAGACCTTCAGGAACAAGAAGGAAGGCTGGTACGCAGAAGTGGGAGCCATGAGAATCCCAAGTTTCCATAAGTGAGTCCAGGAATGACATATCTAAGATATGATGCTTCATTACTGATAATGAGATTATTTCAAAGATGAACATCTTCATCCAACATGCACTTACTTCACGTTTCTTGTTCATCTGCTCATACAATGTCACTTCAACACCATCTCAAACCAGGAGGAAGTTGGGCCAAAACATTTTTGCTTTTTCTTTTAGTTTTATTTCTTTATGGAGATTATAACTCCATATGTTCCTTGTTTTTCTCATAGTCTGTACTTCATTTGTTAATATACTTCATTTTTCAATTTGGAGCTCTGAAACACATTAAAAAGAGAGAAAAAAAAGTTAGTTTGAGTAAAGAAAGTAAAGGTAGTTTACTGTGAGTCAGTAGGTTAATGAAAAAAAAATTAATTTAATGATGATTTGCTGCAAAAGCAGTAAAATTTGTAAGAAAGACAGAAGTAAAGGCCAAATTTCGAAATAGTAAAAGCTTCACTGTTTCAGCTGGTCTGTTGTGTAAAAATATATGTTTAACAAATGAAATGACCTTTATGGGAAGAGAAACATGAAATAACTGTTTTATGATTTGGGGTTAAATGTTCAGCATTTGGAGCAGTGAGGTGCTTTGAGGTGTGGTTCTTCTTTAGAGATAAATCTTTGTCACTATAGGCACTGAAAAGCTCAAATATTAGACCCAAGTTATCTTTAATTAAGCAAAAGAAAATTTTACATTTGTGTTCTCACTTCAAAACGATTTCAGGTGAAACATAAGAAATCAAACTTAAAGCAAGATCCAGTTTGTAAAGCAGTCTTTGACTACAACTGTGGTTGTGGTGATACAATGACACATCTATTTATATTTGGTGTTGTAGTATAATCATCAGTGTTGTGTCTGACATGTATGTGCCCTCGAGGGGTTAAAAAAAGCACCAAAAACCTAAAATAACTTTAAATTATCCAAACACATCATTCATCAGTGAAAGGAAGAAGGTCAAATCTCACTGGTATGTAAATGTTTAATTCACAGGATTCTGCTGAACTTCATCTTCAAGTTCCAAATTCCCCTGAACCCCTTCATCCAACATGACATCAACACCTATTATCTGGTTAATGGAGCTCTGCACAAAACCTATGCCGTAGAAAACAACCCCAGTGTTCTCAACTACAGCCTCAGTCCCTGGGAGAGGGGGAGGTCAGCAGCTGAACTCTTCAGCGATGCCCTCTGGAAGGTCTGTATGAATCCACGCTGAAGATTGGAGTTACTTTCATACATGCATGTTGATCATAACACCATCATTAAAAATATCTGACCATGATGGGTCTTAGTATTAGACAAACACAACATCAAACAAACAACAACATGACTGCAAGGTAGGTCCTGTGTCTGCTAAACAACCCCACACCATGACACCTTCTCTACCATGCTTGACAGTGGATCTGAGGTGTTTCTGCTTAAATGTTTGGTTTTCTTCAAACATGGTTAAAGTTAGAAAAAAACAACTTGCATTCATGCAGAGGTTATTGTAAGACAGCTTACTACAGGATAAGCATGCAGTTTTCTCCTGCCTTTGCCAAAACATCTGTTTTTTTAGAGGTCTGCATATCTATTGATGATCAGTTTATGAAGGACTGATCAGTAGTTTCTGGATAAAACCCACCCTCTTAAATGTTATGGAAGTTGTAAGGGAATGTGGCATGTGGGCAATAAAAAGTATTGCCCACATGAGAGGTTTTGTTTTTGGCTTCATTTTAGTTTTGTCTTTAGATGTCTTTTCAGAATTGTTAGTCAATTCAGTTCAATTCAATTTTATTTATATAGCGCCAATTCACAACAAACGTCGCCTCGAGGTGCTTCACACTGTAGGGTAAAGA